>VXAC01008060.1:2185922-2222404 GCA_013399225.1 Rhipidura dahli
TTTTTTTTTTTTTTTTCCCCTTTTTTTTTTTTTTTTTTTTTTTTTTTACATCAGGGAATGAAACAAATTTCCTTACAATGCTGTCTACTGGCAATCCACAAAAAAAAAGGGAAGTATTTTTAGCAGGTGAGGGAAATAAGGATGGGTGTCCAGAAGTCACCTTTTATTTTGTTTTGCTTACTTCATTCAGGTCTTTAAATAAGAACTTAAAAGAAGGAATGGTCAACTGAATCAGAAAAAAAAATATCTAGTTTTCAAACACCTTTGTTCCCATTCTCACTTGATACATATCCAATTTTCATAGTCATAGGTAAAAGGTGAGATTTTCTTCAAAAGACTTCAAGGCAAGGCTGCCTGTTAGCAAGGATTTGTTTAGTCACCAGAGAGACCCAAGCATAGGGAAGGTGTGTTGGCTTTCCAATGATTCTGGTGGATATCAGTGACTATCAGTCTAGTTGTCCTTTTTAGTTCCTGTCTGAACTGCCCGGATACTTCAGTTTTCTCAACTATGTATCAAAATAAATATTGACAGCTTCTCTGTCTACCACATTTTCCCTTCTCACCAATACCATTCCTCTCTTCTATTTTTCATTTACAAGAAGAAAAAACATTCAAGAGCAACAGCCTGGGACTGGCAGAGCCACAGTTCTTCTTCCCATCTGGAACCTCAGAAACTCTGTCTCTGACACCTTTCCTCCTTCTATATGCATACAGAGCCAGCAGCAGTACTCAAAACAGAGTTAAAAGAAACACCAAGGAGGTAATGAAGATGAGTGATAGCCAAAATTCTACTGAACAGCAGTGGTGCAAACCTGATGTACATCTTCTCAGAAAGACTCTCAAACTCAAGGTGGGCCAGTGTTACTTTTGCTTAAGAAAATTTTTGTTTTTTATTTGACATCCAGTATGAGAGCCTTAAAAAGTTTTGCAATATTTTGCTAGCCCTCTAAGCACCCTGCACTGTTTATCCTGCAGCAATTTAATCTTCTGAAGAGTGAGGATACTGAGAACTGGGGAAAGGGCTGTGGGTGTTATTCGCCGAGGACAGAGTCACAGCCCTGAAATGACTTCCCTCAGACAATTATTGTGAGATGTATCAAACTCTCATCTAGTAGCAGTTGCTGTGACACAAGGCTGATGTGAAATGTGAATGGCACACTGCCATGCTGTCACAGCACCAAGGGGATTTCAGTCATGCCACTGCCAGCACCTCCCACATCCAACCCCAACAGTCCTGACACCATGACATGTCACCACAGGCATGTCTTTGACCCCTTCCAGGAGAAAGGTGTTGTTGGCACTTGCCTTCTCGACGCTGCTCATGGCCTGGAAATAGATGTTGTAGCCTTTCCGAGGAGCCAGCGGCGGGTTCCAGAAACCTTGGTAAGTCCTGTTGTCACCCACAGTAAAGGGGGCTGGCTCTGGCAGGTTTCCTGGGGGCAGCTGAGCAGCAAAGTAATATGGTGACCCTCCACTAAGAGCAGTCTGATAGGTGACAGGGATTTGGTAGCACTCCATGGCACCAGTTTCTCGCTTTGTTCGGTGTGGATGTAACTCTTCAACAACAATCTGGTAGGCACTGGTGAGACAGAGGAAAAAAGGACAAGGCAGGAGATGGATCAAAGGCTGGAAATATAATAAAGCTATTTATTTCAGCTGCTGGAAAGAAGCAGCATCCATTTTTTTCTTTTTGGTGAAAAACAACGATACAAATCCATACGTGATCTCTTATTATTACTTTCTTCTAACCCTTTTTTCTTTTGAAGAAACACAGGAACAACTGTGTTAAACTACAACAGATTAAACTCTTGGCTGATCAGAAGCAATCTGAAGTTAGCATTTTCCTTTGAAACAGTATTAGAGAAAGCTGAGCTTCAAGACCCAACATAATGGCTTCCTCCAGGCTGTGCTCGAAGCACCAATTTGCAGTTGTCATATCATTAGAGAGAGAATGTGCTGACAGGCTTCTCCACCTCTTGACCTTGCTGTGGCTTCTATCTTGGCTCAGAGCTATGCAGATCCAAAGTACAAGTGACATGCTGTAATACAAGCACAGATGGACAGAAATCTGTCCATTCCACTGAAATAGACTGCCTCATTCCTCTACAGTTGTCAGTGATAAAATATTATGAATTGCTGAAGCAGAGACTATTCAGCCCATCAGAACACCATCCCAGTCTCCCAATACCTCTCTTGAAATGGATCATGGTTTGGTCACTTATCAAAATCACCTGCTTAAAATAGAGCAGGTAATTGTAATTCTTCTTTCTCCTTTGGGGGAACTACCTAACTGCAGGATGTCACCAACTCATTAATGGCTTCCTCTGCCTTTCAGAAGTACAGAATTTACGTACTGAGAGCAGAAGACAGTCCTTCATTTTATAAGAAAAAAAAGAGGTTTGGGGGTTTTAATACATGTGGACAAGAAACCTGAAGCTGGCAGTTTTGAATTAAACTGGCAGATTCATCTGTCCTGGGTTTGTTATAAAGCTTTCTAAACAGAAAAGGTGAAATTGAACCAAGTTCTCGAAGTGTCACTGCATTGCTGCAAGGACTCTGAAAAGCAGACAGTCTTCCTCCTTTCAAAACTTATGGGGCAGCATTAAATTATTTTGTCAATTTTCCCTGCTACTGCTGCCCAGAAAACCCAATAACTGCAGTGGCAGAGACAAAGTATGATACTAGAGATTGGAAGAAAGAGAAGAAGAAATAAACTGGGAAATTAGTTTCATGTCTTTCTTGAGCTGAAAGAAAATGTTAGCATCCCTTTTTCCTAGAGCCTAAAATTAAGTAGGAATGCCTCTTTATTCCATTTCAATGTGTCCAAAAAGAATGTACAAAGTCATGTCAGTTTTGAAACTTCAGGTAGAAAAAACACTGTAAAAAGCAAAAAAAAAAAAAATAAAAAGGTTGGATCTGAGGATATCTATTTCTCATAAACTGTCCATGAACTCAGCTCAGTTATACATCACCTTCTGTGGTAAACGCTATGTATTAACCACCTCCAGTTAATGGGGACTGTACCAACAAATCACTTTCACAAAACCCCTGTATATCCAACACATTTCTTTATGCTTCAAAAAAAATGTACTAGCAAAAAACCTTGAAAGCAGTGATATTTAAAAAACTTGACAGGATAAAAAATATTTTTAGTATTCTTATTCATAATGTCTCAAGATAAGAAATTACTACTGTCATTCATTCCCTCCCTGGCCTGATCCTGGGCCCAGGCAGGGTAAAAACACTGTTTCAGAATTGGGCAGACAACCAATTGGAGAGCACTGGGACACAGACACCACGTCTCTGCTGCCTGAATTCTGCAATCTTCTCTCATCAGCTGCCAGTGGATGGGGACAGACAGAAATTCTGCTCTCAGAAGTGACAGAAGAGCAGGAAGCTTGTCTGTGACACCCTGGCAACTTCAGAGGAGAAAGCCAGCAGGGACAGAGGAAGGACAGTGCAATGTCTGCACATGACGGAGGCAGCGGTTCCCTGGAACAGTCTGGTTTGTCACACAGCTCCCAAGAGCACACACACCACAGTTACCAGATCAACTCCTCTTTCCCCCTCCATTTTATAGAACAAGGGATAAAAGGGGTATCTTCATTTTAAGGGACATCTCATTTTTTAAGGTCAAGTCTCTTTGGAGATCAAAACAAATTCTCAAAGATGAAGGGCATGACAGTCAAATTGTTTAAAAGTCTCTTTCTATAGCATTCTTCCCAATCTTCAATGGGATATAAAAGGTATAGAAAAATTTTAAGTGTGAAACCACAATAAAATCTGAAGGTTCTCAAAAAATTTAAAATAAATTAATTTATATAAAATATAGTCCAAAAAATGCTTTTTAGAGCCCTACATAAAAAAGCTACATTATGTGGAAAATAAGACACAGCTATACAAGTAGTAGTCATCTACACTTACACAATAGAAAAAGTAGCAAATAACACAAAGTGTTTTAAGTCTCCAACAAAGCTTTATTTTTAATTCTGTTTTAAAATGCATTTTCACAAAGTACGTTTGAATAAAAGATTTTTCTGTCCTCTTTAGAAGGGGGAGTTGACAGTATTTTTCATGCAACATTATAGGCTAACAAGACATGGAGGAATACAGTCATTTACCTCTGGGCCCTTTGTGATACCATCTGTTTAAACCCATTTACTAAACACTGCAGTGGCTCCAGAGCAGCACTGCTACTCTATCTGCACATAACATTGGTCGGAAAGGACACCCTGCTGTAACATGTGATGAAACAAGTCAAAGCTAAATTTGCAACTTGAAAAGTGGGGCTGCAAATATATTTTGATACCAGCTACTAGTGAACATTTAAGTATGTACTCTTCTTATCCTTGTGTCTTTACATATAACTAAGCTAAGCTTCAATTATCTTAGGTTTTCTATGCATTTTTTTGTGCTGGTGAGAATTCAGTTATTGAGAGAGCTTTCTTGTGACAGGAGCTAAGGGAATTCCTACAACAGCATTTTTTCCCAGTCTTTCCATAGAGCAGAGAAGGCTTAAAAAAAGGAAATAAAGATAGAGGAGTGGAAAGCTCAGATGACAATATTCCTTCTTCTTGATGACTAAAATAAATTCTGAGCTATTCTGAAGAGTAATAAAAATTTCAGAACCTGCTACATAAGTCATCAGAATCATAAAGGCCAAACAGTTGTCTGAGACAGCCAGGTAAGCAGAGAAAATTTGAAGATACAGTATCTGAAGAGCTCCTCAGCTGACATTTTCCATGATGAAATTATTTTTCATGACAAAACTTTTTTTTTTAATGTAATTTAAGAAAACCTGTATAGTACCTCCCTATTGACCAAGACAATTGCAAACAGGTGAAGGAGGTCTCTGACAACAGATCTTCATTTGCATCCCTCCCTAAAAAATTTAGGCTCCCAAAGAGATATGGCAGTGGTGAATGTTGTTCATACTTCAGCCCTATTCTGAGCAGACTTTAAATACCTGCTAGACATTTCTTTCTGTGTATCTAGTGGAGGCACATCTTCCTCTCCTTTGACAAGCACCAGACTGACTGATGAGCCCAAGTTTCAGCTCCAGCTCTTGGAATTCTAATTGACAATGATTGTTTTAGTTGCTCCCTGCCATGGTCCCCTTAATTAATCTTGCTGCAAATTGAAAACAAACTAATTCTTCATAAGGAAGAACAAGAAAAGTTCTTCCTTCTTCAGAAGGAAGTACAAGAAAAGTACTTTAACAATCAAATAAAATAAGTTTAATCATAAAAAATTTACTCTGATTCTGATGTACGCTCTTTGTAATCCTCATCTGCAGTAGGATTTGGAAGCAAAAAATTGTTTTTCTGGTAGTCGGTTAGGAACCTTCGGAAAAACTACAGCAACAAATCACACCTTCAGATGAATCACCGAAGCACCATTGATTCTACTGACTGGAATCTCATCCACAAGATTGATGGTGCAACAATATGCGCTTCAAAGTGAGCCTGAGCCATCCAGCTTTGTCTCCCTTTGCATTTCTAGTTGGCAATTTTGTTTTAAAACTTCAGGAGGCCATAAAGAATGCTGGAGATTGCACAATAAAACCTGACAGGGAAGGTATGATTGGAGTCGTGTTTAAACTGTGGTGACTAGGGCAGCTAGGCAGTGTCTTAAAGAAATACTGCTCATAGGTTACACTTCAGATAAGGAACATCTGTTTGCTGAGAGGCTGTGCTGATGGGGAGGCTATGATGGAAATCTGATCATAGCATAACTCTGTTTGTAAAAGCAAAAGAATATCAGACTAAATTTTTTTCTGTTTAGTATTTTTTTTCTTTTCCTATTTTTTTGTAATTTTTTTTTAAACATGAACCTACTGATATTAAATGAAATTAACTTCTACTAGGACTGGGTAGAAACAAAACTTTTCAAACAGCCACTTGTATTCTTCAGGGTCAGGCTGAATAGCAGCACCTGAGTCCTTTCTACTCCATCACAGCTGCAGGCACAGTGATACATTTTTTCCCCACCTACCTAGTAACACTCATTATGGCAGTAAGCCAGCTTCTGGGGGAAACAAAACTGCAGTGTGGATGGAGTGAAGCTTCACTGAAATATATCATAAAGTTTAGCAAAATGCATTGAATCAATTCAGGATTTCAGTGTGCTACATTTATCTCCTTATTAAGAAGCTGCTGAAAAGTACCTGACTGACTGCAATATCCATAACTTCAGAAAAGGGAAGGATACCATTCCTTCTGCATTCCCCCAGAGAATGCTTCTCATTCCAAGTAAGGAATAACACCTGGTTGATTTTAAGAATAAAGCCTAAGTCTCCAGTTATGGTAAAGGACTTGTTGCCTTGGCCTCTAGATGTTTGATACTTGATGTTCTATTTTAGATTTTAGAAATTAACTCAAGTGGAGAGGGAAGAAGACAGAAAGGAAGAAAGAAGTATGCTTTCTTGAGAACACAGTCAAACAACAACTCTATGAAACTATCACTATCAAACTGTCTGTTACCATTTAGCACATAGATCCTTCCTACCATCTTCACAGGTCACAGTGATAAGCTCATGCCATTGAACTGAGGATGCTGTGAGGAATTCTGATGGAATAAATGTGATTTTGTGCACTTCAGATTTACTCTGCAGCAAGTTACTCACCTCCAAGTACAGAGAAGAGAAACCAGAACTGCTTGATCTAAGTAGAGTAATTTTCTAGCCCCGTGAGCAATTCTCTAGCCACATCCCATCATGCTACCAGTTCACAAAAGAACCACCCACCCAGAAGAGAAAGCCAGGACCCAAGATTGACCCCCTGAAGCTGCGTGGTGGGATTGAAGGAACCCTGCTGCTGTCAGCCCTGGACTGCCCTGGAGCAGTTGCTGTAAAGAAGATGTGTGTGCACCACCATCAGGAGATCCCTGTGCTGTCTGGCAGGAATGCCCTGGGCAAGAATTCGCCTCAGCTCCCTCAGGTGGCCAGACAAAAGACTGAGAAAAAATGTGACATGGATTACATGAGAGAATAGAGATCACATTTCCCAAACAAGGACAGCTTTCATTAGAGCCAGCAGCAGGACACTTGAAAGTCTTTAAAAGAACCTACAAAGGCAGAGAGTAAAGTGAGTTTAAGCACCTTCAGATCTGAGAGCATTTTCAGACCACAACTCTGGTTTCCATGGTATTAATTTTAAAAATCTCTATTTTAAGAATCCAAGTTCCGTACTGAAAGCAGTCCTGTTCCCCAAAAATCCCAGGTTTGCCCCAGGGCAATTTCTCAGAAATGAATGATCCATGGGAATACAATTTTAAATATAACACACCAAAACCTCCTGTAAAGGGGAGGAATCTGGATTTTCTTCTCGGACAGAATATAAATAAATAACTTGATAATACAAATCATAAGAGTGACTATATGATAAGCACATAAAAATGCATATAATTATGTGACTCATCCCCACAATATTCATGTAAAACATACATTCCTCTTAATGGAAATAAGACTTAAGAAACAGTTAATTTTCCTCTACTTTTAGGATTTGGGCATGTGACTCGACATCAGCTGAGCCTTGATAACTGACTTAATGTAACACAGAATGAAATGCATTAGCCCGTGTTTCTCTAAAATGTCACAAGGGTAATAGCATGAAAACCTTCTGATGCTCAGCAGCTAATTAACCCCCAATTAGTCAACCCTGCCCCTGAATATTGCTGATGCGGCCACATTAGTAAAACACAAATGGAATCAAATAATATCATAAAATTTTTACACCAACAAGTAGAAGTAAAGAGCAGGATGTGGACTAATCTTTGCAAACAAAATTAAATTATCTCTCAACAGAGAGCAGAAAGGGAAAGACCCCTCAAAGTTAACATAAATGAAACATTTTAATATGATTAGAGGACATGCCAAATAAAATTTAATAGCTTGCTACATGATTCCTAGTAAGAAGCACTCTCAGAAGAAAAAGGTCAAATAGTTTGTATTCATCACTATTATTCTCCCATTTCCCCACAGCTTCCAATTTTCCAATCATACACATATACTATAGAGTAGCTGACTTTGAAGCACTGGAGAGAAGTGTTATTTTCAAATCTGCTTTTTGACAAACACCTTTCAGTGTCATATTTCAGAGGCACTGTGAGAAAGTAAAATGAAATTATAATGGCTAGAAGGTGGTCTGGGGACCTTATATCAAACAGGTCAGGTAGCTGAATGATTCAGGTCATGACTATCTTTAAAAGATCACCTCCCAAACCGAGATTTTTTTAATTACACATCTGTTGACAAGCTAGGGGTAGGTAAGAAAAACAATAATGGTGTTAAATGACGATCACTCAGAAATGAGCATCTCTATGTACTGTGACACAACAAATATTCAACTATAAAAAGAAACTCTTCTTGATTTAATTTTTTTAATATATCTATTTTGTTTTATTTTTACCTGATAGGTGCACCTTTGGCCTGTGCAGGTCTCAAGAGTACAGTTATTGTTGTAGCAGTTTCATTGAGAGATGCATCGACTCCTTCATAGTCTGGTAAAGTGGGAGCTGATTAATGTTGAGAGGGAAGGAAAAGAGCAAGAAACAAATCAGTGAAAACATTTTGAATTTTTATGAGATTGTGGCTGTTTGGAATATAGAACAAAGCCACAGTCTTTATCAGCCACATGAGTATTTTTAAACAGTTTTTCCAGTCAGGCACAGTCTTTTACTACAGCATGAATGGGACTTCATCAACAACTGATAACTCTACCCCTAACCACTTCCCATCAAATCATGACACCTCCACACTTAAAACAGGTTTATTTAAGGACAGAAAGAGAGGGACAAGGCAACTGACAAAACCCCCTAAACTACAAAAAAACCATTTTGGCCTCAATTTTTCTACCCTGCAAATAACTACAGTAATCATGACAAAGACCCAGCTTCTACCATCCTCCTCCAACAATTTAAGAACCTTTCACATTTCCTCTTGAACGTCATGGGAAACAATGCCAACACCAACCAGAGTCAAGGAAAATTGGATTTATATAGACATGCATCTGTGGACTAGAGCTGGGTCAGGGAATATATTCTCATGCCCATTCCTATCAATGGGCAGTCAAGCTGCTCATTAATCAGCTTCAAAACCACTATGAAAAAACAAAATCAAAGTCAAAAGCAGAAGTAGTTCAGAAACTGATTCACTAATGGACTGTCAGACTGTCACGCCTTCATGGCAGCAATATTTGTGGTGGGTGGGATGGCTAGTGCTGGCAATTACTTCAACCATCCAGCTTTAATCTGTTGCCTGTTACAGTCCTCGCTGGTAATACTACTGCTGACTTCAGCCCTGGTGCAAGGAAAGAAACAGGATTTTCTGTGAATCGGAAAATGATAGATTTCTAATCATTACTAATCTTTCACAAGTTTGAAAACTATCTGCATGTTTCAGGTCTTTTTAAATATGTGGCTGTATCATTATAAAATCATTAATGAAGCCTGTATTTTTCAAAATGAACTTCCACATAAAGATGTTTCCTAGTAGGATGTCAATCATTTAAGTCATAATAATTTAACAATACTATATCAATAGATAGAAGAGCTCTGAAAGATTAAAAGCCTTGCTTCATTAGTCCTAGATCCTAGATGAACACAAAACCTGCTCTTATTTCGGGAAAAATTATTTGGCAGAATTAATGTTCATTTCATGTTAATTTTAAAATCACTGCTTACACCATGTTCACTAGAATCACAGTAGCCACTTGTAAGCTTAGTTAAAAGGAATAATTTCACTCCCCAATAAGCTAAAATTAGCATTTTCTGAAACATGCATTGCTTCGTATGAAGTATCAGTCATGCAGAGTAAAACTAGACAACAACTCAGCTTAAAGCAAGACAGAAAGGAGAACAGGCTGAAGCTCAGAAACAAGGGGTGTCACAGCCTGCCTCTGAGCTTTCCTAGCACTAACCACGTCTTGCCAACTAACAGATCTATACTCTGTCTAGGAAGTTGTGCTATACTGGATTCCGGACAAAATTCCCAAAATATGTATATGGAAAAGAGGGCATATATGAAGAAGCCTGAATTCACTGCAGTCCTAAATAATCCAAACACATTGAGGCATTTTTTTTTCTCAAAATACTGAAATACCAGACATGCTAGAAAGATACACATCTCTTTTCTTTCCCTTCTACAGAGAGGTTAGAAGGTAAGTATGCAAGTACTACACCACCATTATATCTGAAAATTTATGAATTAGAATTGGTTGTGAAGAAACACAAGGACCTTAAAACAACCTGAGTAAAATATCAGATTTCAAAACAATCTAATAGCTACATAAACAGAACAGAACACATCATTTGGAGTTTTTTGGTGCATTGTTTGGATTGTTCCAAAGGGATAGGGTTATGAGGGCTGCTGCTGCTTATGTGCTGGGGTGGAATTCAACAAACTGCTCCAGTTAGCTATGACAAATACAGCATTTCACTTGCTACATAATTCAAGGATCTCTGCTTTGAATTTTCTCACATTTTGATTTATGTGCATGTTTTCATGTACTGTGAGGAGACTATGTGAATAGTTTCCCACAAAAATCATAGGTGGGTTCCACTACTTTATTAACTTCTCTTTACAGGACAATCTGAGTTACATTATGACAAATAATAAGGAAAATAGCCTGCTTTGTGCTGTTTAAATTTCTAAATGACTGACTTCTTTGATCTCTGCCAAGCTCTGAAGTCACCACATCACAAAATAAACAGTTTATCTAAATACAGCATTGACTTATCTCCTGCTATCAGCTGCATAACCCACTATCTTATTTTTTGAGAATAACAATAAAATTTAAGAAATTATAAAAGTTCTAAAGCATTTAATTTGGCATTAATGTCTTCTAGAGTTTACTGTGCATTATTAAGATAAACAGTGTTGAAGTCAGTGCACTGCAATAAATGAATAAATGAATAAGGAAGCAGATTTAGATGAATCTGGCAAAACAAATTCACACTTTGTTCCAACTGCCCTGACTCTGTTATAGCTGTGTGCTGCTAAGTGGTGTCACCTTCAGTAAGTCAGTAATTTTCTGTACCTGACTTTACTGACCTGCAAAACAGATGCTGTTCTTAGTGACCTATGAGTGTTAAAAGGCCCAAGTTAGTTAAGGTTTATACAGCACTTCAAAATCTTTGGATGAAAGTACTAGATTAAGCAGAAAAAACAGTTATCAACTACAGCTGTGCAATTTCCACCTCATGCAAGGATTTATCCCTGAACTCACGCTTCCCTGTGGTGAATACACCCAAAACCACTTTTTAGTAACATCATTTTGTAACATGGTAGGATTTTTGTGAGGTTTTTCTTTAGCATTTCACAATTTCTCAGATCTTACAAAGATATTCAAAATACTTTTCCCCCCTCCCCTTGCCTGTTTTTCCTTTGTGCTGTTGTTTGTTTTTACCTGAGATGTTGGTTGTTACGTTGATGGTAGTTGCTGGTCCAAACCCTTTGACGGTGCTTGCACGTATGAAGAACTGGTAAGTAGTACCAGGGTGCAGGTGAGAGAAGACGTGGTGAGTGCTGTTCCACAGCTTTGACACTGTTTGGGGGGGTCCTGCCACTGGAACTGCAGGATCAAATGACTGGATGCTGCTGTAGCTGACCTGGGAAAACAATTATATTTGCCACTCTTAAAGGTTTTTTGTCTCAAGGCATTAGGTTAGCTTGGCTGGTAAGAAAACAAAAGAGCTTATCTAGCTACCCATCTATCTTGAGGATACCACAGAATCACAGAATCATTTAGGTTGGAAAAGAACCTTAAGATCATGGATTCCAGCAATTAACCCACCAATGCCAAGTTCAACACTAAACCAATGAGGGCTTGATGTGTACTATTGAAGATTCTTCCTTACTTGACAGGCTATGCAGGCACCCTTCATCATTACTGTTATGTGACATGGTCCCTTGCTGGTTGTAAAATCACCATCAAACATTTTGAGCTTCACAATTTCCTTTTTCTGTAGCTGTTCTGTCAGAGCCAAGGCCACTACTCCTGTTAATCCACTGCGTTTTGCATCTGTTTCCAATTAAAAACTAAGGAAGCATTTATCTGCTTTAACCCCATTCATCCATTGCTTTTACATATTCATGTATTTACAGTTCATGTATGGAAAATTTCCCTGTTACATTCCAGTGAGGGGAAGTGCGCAAATGGCTGAGTGGGGTTGAGCTGTGTGCCTGGTTTAAGTCACACTACTTAGTGAATTTTGTAAATAAATAAATAAATAAATAGATTCTAAGGGGTTTTGTTTGATTCCTTGATTTGCCTTCCTGTAATTGACTAAGACACAAAGTTATATCTTCTGTTCCTTCAAAAGAGGAGTGCTGGAAATTGTGATGTTTGTGGCTCAAATCAGCTTTTGTTATCTGCTAACCTCCTGTGGAGGTCCCCAGAAGGCTCATAAATTAAATACACTTTAAACAGAATTTATATGGAGGTTTTCTTTTAAGGGTGATATCTAAAGATCTAACAAAGCTAAAACAACATTGCTCCAAATTTAATAACCATATAGCTTTTCATGTCACCTTCTCTTCCATTGAAGAAACTTTTGCAGATCATGGCTGTCACGGCTTTGGAATGGTGTATAGCAACAACACAAGATTTTTAAGGCGCTTATACTCATGTGACAAAGCCACTTGACAGGGGTGGACAGTTGTGCACCATAATTACAAATTTTGAATATCTAATCAGTACAGAAAATCGTGCATTCAGTAAATGAAAGAAGTATACTACTGAATAGCTGCTGCAGGGCATAAACACGCACTGTCACTCTTGATGCACCTCCCTAGCCCCATCCTCTGCTTGTTAGGTGTTCAGTGATTACCTCATACTGAGTAATGATGCCATTTGGATCCACAGGTTCCTTCCAGTTGAGGAAGATCTTATCTTCAAAAGGAGTTCCTTTCACTGATTTGGCAGGTATAGGGCCTGGCACTACAAACAAAAAGAAAATTTTGAAAACAGGAAATTCAAGAGACAGAAAAATTAAAGAGATGACAGAACATCCTATTAAAACCAAAAGTGAGCATGGGTCTATTTTTATTAATATTCATTTGCATGAAAAAGGCGATGGTAGAGTAAAAAAGCACTTCAAAGACTATTTTGTCATTTGCAGTGTAGAG
The DNA here is from genome assembly GCA_013399225.1 of Rhipidura dahli. Taxonomy (NCBI): domain Eukaryota; kingdom Metazoa; phylum Chordata; class Aves; order Passeriformes; family Rhipiduridae; genus Rhipidura; species Rhipidura dahli. The sequence continues at coordinate 2,199,049 of VXAC01008060.1, forward strand.
AGAGCACGAAGTTGAAACGTTAACGTTATCCCCACATACGGTTTTCAAAACTCCATGCAAAGTCAAATTGTCTCAGAGTATAGCCAGGAGAAACAGTTCAAGCTAGATTACAACTTCAGGGAACATCACTGAACTCTGTAATAAGCGTATCTTAGGACACGGAGTACATGGTTCTAAAATTCTTTTAAAAGGAAAAATCAAAGGCAAGGAAGAGCCTCTGTTACACAGCTTCTTCCAAAGGAGAGAAATTCTCAACAAAATAGCTCCAACCACGTCTTCTTATGATTTGTGGTTTTAAAAGAAATCCTTGCTCAAGAGAGAGGGCTGAACCTGAAGAAACACACCAGCTCAGCTGCCATTTCTTTCAGCCTTTGACGTCCTCACGTGCAGGAGGATCAAGACTGCTCAGTTCAAATAATTTCAATAAGAGATGTTTTCAAATCTTTGAACTAAACTGCACTAAGATGACCCTACTTTCTTATTTTAAATGGAACCAATATCCCTGGTGTAATAACAAGTCTGAAATGTCACCTCAGGCCTCCTTGCCCAAAGTGATTCACAGCACCTGGTAATCCCATTAACACCAGGCAGAAGCACTTAGTTATCTCCCATTACAGCTTACAAGATACTTTTGCCTACACATACAATTGGTTTTTATCAGAGCAGCTTACCTAGATTTGAACACACACATGTTGAAAGAAGGGGGTGAGGATAAGTGACCACCTGAAGAAACTCTGAGCCCAAATAAACACCTTCCCCCCTCAAAGAGACAAAGTTGTTCAAATTTGCAGTCTTTCGATCTAAAACACTATTTCTATTTAATATATTGACATATATTTCTGTCTTTTTCTAATAAGCCTATTTTCTTCAATGCGACTTGCAGTGAGCCTTATGCATGACACTCCTTGGATATTCATTATCAAAGCAGACTGAAGTTTTACAAAGAGCAAAAATAAATTAAAATCCAATAGATCAAAGGAAGTGCCAGGTGCTGTGCTAGCAGCAGGAAAGAGCGAGTGGTCTCTCCCATCAGTGGAATTTATTTCAGTCTACATGCAAGCTATAAATGATGGTCTGACCCTTGGTACAAACAACATAATTTGGCATATTAATAATAAATTCATGAAGTCAAAAAAAAAACCCCTAGAAATAAATAAGTGACATCTTTGCAGAACCTGTTCCTTTAACTGCTATGAAGGCGTAGGAGAACTAAAATCACAGGCTGGTGCTTTTCTTCAGTGTCCCAGGACAGACCAGGCAATGAATGAAGGCTGACATGCAATGACAGCCTCTCCGTGCTGTTTGTGCCACTGAGAGACTTCCTTGAGGCAATGCTTCATTTTTCATGGGAATGCCTCACAGTATTTCCTTCATCTCAAAAGAGGTATGAATATACCCTGCTGCACATGAAATTTTCCTTGCAAGATGCATGCACTATTTTGTGTGTGCATGTACATCTGTGTTTGGGAAAGAACATGGGTATGCACCAGGGCATGTACACAGTGTATGAAATTTGACATTAAACCACATCAAAGTACATGAGGTAAAAAGAAAACAGACACAATTGCTCAAAAACATGCAAAATGCTTTTTGTATGGTGCCTTTAAAAAGAAATGTTTCATATTCAGTTGAAACTGGGTGCAAGGTTCTGCATTTGAGGGTTGCATAAATCCTCCTACACCTTTTGTTTAAATACCAAGGTGGGAGAAGCCTCTAGACTCATCTCATTCCACGACTGTTTTCTTCCCCTGCAATATAAAATCTGTTGCTTAAGGCAGCAGTAGAAATGTTACAGTGACTGGAATTATGTGATCCTAGTTAGTTTCATGCTTCTTTTCCCCCTGGCATGGGAAGGGGACAAGAACAGAAGCTAGCACAGCAATGAGCAGTTTGCTTGGAATCCCAGTTCAAAAAAGTCAGAAAGAAAAAGACGGCAAGCATACCAAGAAAGAGAACAGTAATTCCTACAGATTTCATCCACTCCCACAGATTCATAAAAATTAATGTTGAAATTAACTTAAACAATCTGAGAACTCAACTGGAATTAAAACAAAGAAACAAATAGAAGCTCAAGTGCCCAGAAACAGGAATACGAATTAATATTAGTTTGAAGGACACATTTTGGTGGTCTGAATTTAGTTTTTCCTTTCCATTTGCCAGTTCAGCCACAGTAAAAATGTCTTTTAATTGCACTGCTTTACCAAAAGGGTAAAGGGAGTGAGGAAAGAGAAAAGCAGGAGTAAGAGAATTTGCTTAAAAAACAGAATATCCTCACGTTAATCAAAATAATACCTTAATATCCTCATTTGTTCTTTTTTGTCTTTGTTCTTAGGTCAGTATTTGCTACAAACAGAAATTTTTAAAAGGCCAAAATTAGCAAAAAAAATCCCTAAACAAACAAAAAAACTACCAACAAAAGAACAACAGCACGGTAGCAGAACAATAGCAAGGCAACCTGTTGGTAACACTACCCTGAAGACTCAAACTGCATTTTTCCATGTAGGCAGCCACTGCTGTCTGTTTCCTGTGGCTCCCAGCAAGTCTCTAAGGACTTCAGAAATATCTTAAACTTCACCTTTCCAAAACAGTGTTAAGAGCCTTCCCTTCTGTAGTGGGTTGACTTTGGCTGGATGCCAAGGTGCTCACCAAGCTGCTCTCTCCCCTTCCCAGCAGGACACAGGAGAGGAAAATAAGATGGAAAACAATTAGTGGGCTGAGATAAGGCAGATTACTAAAGTGGGAAAAGAAAATAAAAAAAACACAAAAGTTTGCATGTGCATAAGCAAAGGGGAAAATTTAATTTTTATTTCCCATGAGTGAGCAATGTACAGCCACTTCCAGGGAAGCAGGGCTTCAGCATGTGCAGTGGTTGCTCCAGAAGGCAAAACTGTATAAGAACTGCCCCTCATTCCATCTCCCTCCCTTAGGTTTTACATCTGATCTGCCCTCATATGGCATGGAATATCCCTTTGGTTAATTTGGGTCAGCTGGCCTGGCTGTGTCCCTTCCCAGGATCTTGCCCACGGGCAGTTTCTTGCTGGGGGGAGAAGGTTGAGAGGCAGCGCCGATGCAGTGCCAGCCCTGCCCAGCAGCAGCCGGAACACTGGGGAGTTACCAGCACCTTTCTGGGCACCACTGCAAAGCTCAGCACCGTGAGGGCTGCCGTGGGGAAATGAGCTCCATCTCAGCCAGACCCAGTACAGCCTTGTATGATATTTAGCAAGGACTTGGGTGAAAACTAGCTAGGTAAAGGTCATCCTTGTGTTGATAACAGCTTTTGGAGAACTCTTCACAAACAGCAGAACAGGCTTTCTTCAGCCTTGTGTGAGCAGCTCCAGAAGCTCCACCACTCACCACAGCACATTTTTGCTGACTTCCCAGCTCCCATTCTTTTCCTACACAAGCTCTCACTCTTTCCCTTGGACTTACAGACAGTTTACACTCAAATCAAAACACTCAAGACTATTACAAGTGTATTAAGGTGAAGTATGTTACTTAACACTATCATCTGAATAATTCAAAAATTATAAGTAGCTGCTAGAGGAGTTGAATTGGACCTTTTGGCCTCTGCACCCACTTTTGAAAAAGATGATTCTCTCGTCGATTTTCTTTCCATCTGCTGACCTTGTGAAGTGTGACCCCATTATCTCTCAGTGACATCAACAGTAAACACACTTTCTATGCCATGCATTATTCTATCTTAAACTTCCAACAAGTCGGAATTTATACTTATCTGGAGAAGTGAAATAATTCAGATGGGTTAAACTATATGGATATCAGTAGAGGTTTTGAACTTAAGAAAAATAAACAACAGTAAAAAAAGTAGACAAACATAAAATGCACATCTATATATAAAAGTAAGATAAAACAACATGAAAGGGAATCTCAGCAAGGTTTTATAGTGGAAACAACACAAGCTCTTCTTTCATGATTAACATGCATCTCCAGAGCTCTTTTAATAAAGCCATATATTCATATAGTGAATAGCTGATAATCTTTTCTTCCATATGCATGTGAGGTGGTGGACTTTATAAATACTATACATAATGGAAGTACAAACCACCAATCTGACATCACACCAATTCATTTTAGACCAATATATTTGCATTAAATTATGTCACAGTCACAGATAAATTGTTATTCACAAATAGTGTAACTTAAATGTTGTTCTACACTGATTTAACAGGAAATTTATATTACAATACATTACTTCTGGAAAAACAATGTATTAAGTGACACCAACCACTATAAAAATGAATTTATATTGCTTCAGTTTTCCTACAACAAAATAATGAAAGTGCATGTAAAAAGAGTATTTTTATTATTATTATACTCCCTGAAAGTCATGCACAGTATTACTATGCTCTGTGGTAGAAGTTATGTGCAGAAATATGCAGGGTTATACTGGGAAAAAATGCTTTATTGTAATCAAAAAGGGCAGCATATCAGCAGCAAACTTACAACCTTTCTCTCAAAGTAGATGCTCATTTTCAGGAGAGGGTGACTGTTAATCTCTCCTACTGTTTAAACATTACAAGGAACGAAAATGGTCCACCTTTCCATCGGCTTTTCTGAGCCATTTTTACTTTACACTTCACTACAGCTGAAGAGTAAGTTTTAAATAGAAGCAAATTTTATATATTAAAAAGGAAAAAACAGAACTGCTATTGCTAGTCTTTACCATAAGAGCATTTACACAAAATGTGGCGACAAAAATTACTTCTTTGGAAGTCATTCAAGTTGGACTTTTTGCAGCAAAGAGCAAAATACTATTGAATGTTATTGAGAAAAAGAAAAGATTTTATATTGAGTCTTCTCTGGTGCACGTGCTCCACTTGGCATTCCTTTTCCAGCCCCTGGAGCTGTATGTTTCCTGGCTCTCTGAACTCCAGCCTTACCCTAATGGAAGCTTGGTGCAAAGGCTGAGGTCCCCATCACCACGGGTGGCCCATACTCCAATGGATGTGGAGGCAGCAATGTTGATGCCCTGCTGTGATCCCTGGGCATTACTTCTGCAGATCCAGTGCCCCTGGAGCTGAAGGCTTTCTGGCTCCCTGAACCCTAACCCTAACTCTAATGGAAGCTTGGCACTGAGGTGCTTCCAGGGATGGTGATTCCACTGCTTCTGCAGCCAGCTTGTTCCAATATCCAAATCCACGAGCTCTGGTTGTGCTAAATTTGGCTGCTTGGACACCTAATGCAGAATTTGTTTAAAGCCTTTCGACATCAAGTGCTGACTTCTGTACACCTCATTCCTGGGATTTGGAAATGTTTCTCAATTTCAGGATGAAATAACCTCACATACTCATGAGCTTTACAGCTTTCTGACACTAAGCAATTCAATATTTGGAGACTGTCTTCAGCTAGCACATGACTTAGGAACACAGAAACTTGTGGAGCCTGGTGCAAGCCCTCATTCCACTACAAAAACTGCTGAAAGAGCCACTAATTCTGGCCTACATGCAAACATCATTACGTTGAATGTAGCATTTCAACAAAATAACTTCATTTGCTATAACACTTTTTTAGCTAAAATGTTTCTAATGTAGGTATCTAATGAAAATGAAAGAAGGAAGTTTTTTGAGCCAGGGTAAATACTTCTGCATTTCAGGGCCAATTTTTCCTTAGCTATTACTATAAAACCTAGCTTGTATTTCTAGTCTCCATAATACCTTAAAACAGGTTTCTTCACTTGTCATTTGTTCAGTGTAAGCTTAAAATAAATCTGTTCTAATATTTTAAATATTTTATTGCTTTCTCTCAAATCAACTTTTCTGATACCTTTCACAAAAAGTGCTCCACTTTTTGTGAAAGGCTTGCACATGTCCTGTAAGCACTTTTTCTCTCTCGATGATGTGCCAAAAGCAAAACTTGCTTACCATCTGAAAAAAAACAATGGAGGTTATTTTCACAAGATGTAGGACAGATAAGTTATTCCAGTCTCCTTTTGTCAATGGTAGTAGGTTGGTTATGCTCTGTTTCAGTTCACTGTTGCTAAAGACATAAAAATTCCTCCTGTATTTGACTATCTTGACACTAAATTTTGTCAATGCTTATGACATGTAGCTCTTTAGTCTCTCATTTGTATGAAGAACTGAGGTCCATACCATTAGCAGTGACATTTATGAACAACTTCACATTGAAATTTTTGTGTCTTAGTCGTGGGGTTCTCTTTGCTAACAGCAGCTATTTGCCAACTTTACCCCCATTAAGATTAGCATACCTGGTTCCCTTGACATCTATGCATGTGTCACTCAGCTATGTTGAGTTACACATTTTTTGAGACAGTTTTCCATTTCAAACAATCTTTGCAGCCCTACTTTGCTGTAATGGACAGAGTTTATTAACCTTTTCTCCCAGTGGGCTGTTTTTGCAACTTTTAAAGTGCTACAAGTGAAGTTTTATGCCCATGTTTTTTCAAAGCTCCTTGAAGCATTGTTTGTTTACTTTGATCAAAGTGTATTGTCTACCTCTTCTTTCCTCCATGATTTTCCTAGGATGCCAGAACAACTGGGAAAGCAGGAAGGAAAAAGATGCTTCTTATAGCAAATGGGGTTTTTTTGTTTGTTTTGTTTGTTTTTTTGTAAAGACAACTTACAAAATTTACTACTATCAATCGTAGAAAAATACTAAATGTCAACTATTGCCATAAAATCCTCCCTCTTGAAGCTGGTGAAAGATATTTCCTCTACACACAGTGTCATAATTTAACACCAGCCAGCATCTAAGCTCCACCCAGCCAGTTGCTCACTCCTCCCTCAGCAGCTGGATGGGGCAGAAAAAATGAAGAAAATAATGAGAACAGCAGTGATAAAAGAATTAGAATACATGTAACAAATTACGGGAATTGCAATTGCTCATCTCTCACTGACTGATGCCCAGCTGTTTTCCCAGCAGTGAATCCTGGCCAAGTTTCCCCCCAGTTTATAAACTGAACATGATGTTCCATGGTATGGAATGTCCCTTTGGCCTGTTTAGGTCAGTATGCTGGCTGCATCCCTTCCCAGTCTCTTGTGCCCCTCCAGCCTTCGTGCTGGCAGGACACGAGAAGCTGAAAAGCCCTCCACTTAGGAATAAAATATCAATGTGCTATCAACATCATTCTCATCCTAAATCCAAACCTCAGCACTGTACCAGCTACTAGGAAGAAAATTAACTCTATCCCAGCTGATGTCAGGACACACATCTAGACAGTATACAAAGCATTTCACTCTTTTTTTTTTTTGTCCTCCAATTATAATATTTCCTCTTCCTCTGCTGTTCCCCACAGTGGCAAGCCTGTTGGAGTTTCTCCAGGAGCATGAGTAATGACTGGACAGCTGATGTCTTAACCCTGCATCACAGCTCTCAATACCTCTGCAGGGAGCTGAATGAGCCACAGCCTCTGAAAGATCAGGGGACCTCATTTGTGTCCCATGAGCACATGCTTTGGCCCAGACCAAAGCCCTGGTACACTCTGAGCCCCAAAATGGATACTTCTCCTACTCCAAGTGATCCCTTTCAATTAATTGTTTGCCTACTGTTAGATGACACACTCCCTTACTGGTTATAAAATCACCATCAAACACTTTGAGCCTCACAATTTGCTTTCTCTGTAGCTGTTCTCTCAAGGCTAAGATCCCTACTCCTGTTAATCCACTGCCTTTTGCATCTGTTTCCAATTAAAAATTAAGGAAGCCTTTTTCTGCTTTAATCCCGTTCATCCACTGCTTTTACAAAGGGTCCCTCTGAGTTGTCAGCACTCTGGTCAACAGGCAGCTCCAAGAACTTGTGCACGCTGATGATTCATGCTAAGTGATAAATGCACTGCTGCTTTTTGTACTTTGTCTCAAAGTGCTAAACACTGTCTTTGCCCAGCGTGTGTGCAGCCACAGGTTGCATGAGCCTTCCTCTACTTCCTCTATCAAATTCTTCAAACATTGTCCATCTTCTGTTACAAGCCAGGAAAAGCAGCTAGTCCCTGTCATAGCAGAGATAATGCCAAGTGCCTATGTACTCAGAAGAACTATCTTCCAAACCTTAGAAGCTGTGTGGTTTCTTCCCGAAGCAAAAGATGTTGTTTTACTGTTAAAAGGCTCACAATTCTCCCTGTTTTCATTGTCTTTTTGCAAAACTTTTTTATCAGTGTCTCATTCAGGGGTTTTATTTTTATGTGGAATACAATTTTCTGGAAGTACTAAAATATACTTTTAAGATTAATTCCATCTTCCCATGTTAAATAGAAATACTGAAACTACCAAGTATTCAAATCTAGCTCTGGTCAGACTGTCTTGATAATCCTGGGTTTTACTCTCTTGCAGATATTGAATTACAAGCTATTAAATCCTTGCTTGTTTGTCAGCCACGGCTCCAGAGATCAGAAGCACAGCTTTGGAATCTTACCTCATTCTTCTACTGATTGTTTCATGAGTTAATTCTGCTCCATTATGATATGCAACTGAGTTACCACTCAGCAGTCTGACAGGTCTGACCATTTCTGAAAGACCCCCAGCCCAGCTGCACAGCCTTACATAAATGTGAACCTTTGTGAAAGACAACCAGAGATCCTCCCTGTCTCACAGAAGAGCCTCATGAAAGTCCAAAGTCCTCTGCTTTTAGGATATCCTAGAAGTTCAGGAAAGTGTAAAGCTCCTGGCAGAAGGGAGGAAATTACATAAGTGAGATGAAGGGAAAGGTTAAAATAACTGAAGATACGAAAGGGACAGCTTGGAAGAATGGGAAAGTATGAGGAAAAACAGAAAATGAGGGCAAGATGGAAGAGAGGAAGGGAGACAGGAAAACATGGAGTAGGAATCTCTAACTCCAACATTCTATGAAGTTTTTGCTTGTTTAGCAGTATCTTGTAAAAAAAGCAGAATTATAAAGAATCCCACACTACAGAAAAGCTAACAAAATTATTAATTACCAGTTGTCATCTGGAGTTTTAAAAGTTTCTATTTATGAAAAGTATACAGCATAAGTGCAGTTTCAGATAATCATGTAATCAGGGCTATTTCTAACTAATGTTATTTGCAAAAGTGTAGGACAACACCCCATTTCTACTATTTTCCTTCTCCAAAATGAATCACTGAAAATGCCTCCATGATATAATTAAAATCACAGTTACTCTAAAACCTGCAAAGACCATGAGGACGATGCAGCTTCATCTGACCACATGTTAAACACAGGGCATACAATCACATACATAATTGGACCACTCATCTTCTTAGTCCAAGTCCTGCTTTAGGTTGCAAAATGTGCTTGGAAACAGTTTCAGATACTTGATCCCTCAGACTGGAACTAAATTAGCATTGTACACATAAGCAGTCAGCTACAGGATTTAGTTTACTATGGCTGTGAGAGCTCAAGGAAAGACTCAGGTGTGAACCTCTCAGTATTGTGCATTGTCTGCAAGCCCAGTAGCTTGTAGTCATGACAAGATATAGACTTTCAACCAAATCAGCAACACAAAATTAAAATCTGCACTCTAATCCCAACAGTTTCACAGAGCAAAGCCCACAGGAGGCTATTTACAGGTCACAAGCATTATTACCACCAGCACATCTAAGGTACCTTTTAAAAAGGTACCAGCACATGGGTACCTTTTAAAATGTATCAGTCCCTCTGTGAAAACAACATCTCTTCAAACAGATTACCTTGGCAACTTCTGTTCACTGGGTGAGGCTTCTTCTACACTACACTACTTGTGACACCAAAGCAGACTCGAATTCACTGACAGCATGCTGGTGTGCTAGCTTGGGAACAAACCTGCCTTGTGTGCACCATCCTCCAAGAAAAATCCACAACAAAACAAGGACACAAAGAGTAAAAAACACACTTGACTCTGCTCCTGACAAGTATGGACACAGTGATCATCTGCCATCTCCACACATCTAGCAAGACAAAGGCCATTGGAAACCATAACCTTTTTTTTGAAAATCCAGTTAAAAGGAAAAGAAATCCATTTTCCATGGACTTAACAATATCACTGCTTTAACCTCAAGGAAAATAGCAACCATACATATCTACAATGTAAACACAAACACAGAAGTAATTCATCCTTAATTATGTTTAAAAATAAATTTTAAATTAATTTGAATGCCATGAGATATTCTAAATCTGTACTTGTGAATAAATCTTCATATGATGCATCAATGTGTCTATAGTTTTCTGCAGCTCCTCATATTCTACCTATGTAATAAATTGTTCTCTCTTTATTGCAACAGTAAAAATATTCCTCTTCTATTTCTCATAAAATTGAAAATACATGGAAAAACAGCACTATCAGACACTAACACTGACTGTTATATAAAGCTATATTTCCCATTCATTTATTTTGCAGGCAAGTAAACACATTACGTTTTTCAATTTTACTTTTTTATTTATCTACAGTCTTACATTAGTCCAAGTATTCTCTTTTTGTTACCTATGGAAGTATCTATTTTCATTTTCATGTTCAGTACTTTCACAAAATCTAAACATAAGAAAAAGAAACTAAAACTGCTTTTTGATACCTCATTTTAAATATTATTAGGGAAAAATATCAATTTTTATTTTCATATCTTTGATACTAAGATTCATAGCCCAACCTCCGAATGTGTCGCCATTAACGTGTCTACCTCTATTCTTTATTTTTTCACAGCTGAGGTAAATTCAACTGTCTTGTCAATGAAACTTTGTGGAAAGCATTTTAAAGAAGAATCGTCAAATATGTGGAGTTCGAAGGGATCCATAGAAATCCCTGAGTCTAATTCCCAAGTTATCAAAATAATACTTTAATTTGATTGCAGACTTTCAAATAGCAGATACTATATTCTGTGAGCTGCAACATAAATTATTGCTCAAATATAGTTGCTGTAGAGGTTTTAAATCTTGAATAGAGTCTTTAACCACTGAACACAATATTTAAATATGATTTACAGAATTACTTCTCAAATACTACATCTAGTACTGTGAAGAAGTCTACCACCACCATGTGTTTCCATCACCTGCATTAATACATTTTTTGAATGATTGGGAAGCTATCCTGCTTTTTCTGGAGAGTGAAAGAAAGAGAGAGAGACAGAGAGAGACAGAAGAGTGAGAGATCCAGTTTGACTTGCCCTGCATGGATGATTTTAGCTACACATGCAGGGTGAGAGCTGTAATACCTTCATAGCTGCCATTTTGGGGCTAATTAATACATTAATAGAAAAGAACTTCCACCCTGCAGGATACATATTGTAACATACAAAGTCATTTCCTTCCACCTGCCTAGACTGGGTTTGGATGTAATCTCCATAAGAGCATTTAACATACCATCTTCATCTGTCTGGATAATGGTCTCCTCGCTCTCCTTCCTCCCTTCTGGGTTGGTTAAGATCATTTTGAGGCTGACATTTGTGTAGGGAGGCAAACGATCCACAACGTGCTGAGGTGCTTTGGGGTCCATGTCCAAGCAGTCTGCCTTGCTCTCGTTGTGCCCGCAGAAGTAGTGGTAGCATATAGTGACATTGAAAGTGTGGCAACGAGTGATGTTGTAACCCAGAGATTCCCAATCCACGGCAATGTGTCTGGCCTGGATCTCAGCAATCTTCAATGTTTTTGGTGTTCTCATAGGTTCTAGAAAACAGAATATAATGAAGAAAACACTGTTAACATTCTTCATCCTTGAACTGAACTGTAGCTGGTAGATGGTACCTCCAGGAATGGGAAAGTAAAGGAAGCACCCAACAAACGGGCAAATACCATCCAGGTACCCTGGATGAAAAAAAATCTGCCAGTCTTTTTTTTTACTTCATTCCTCTCTGTCCTCTCTTTGCAGACCTTAATCAGTGATGGAGACTTAGCAACAGTGAGAAAAAGAATTGTTAATTATCAGTAGCAATTCAAAGCAATTGAGAATACAGATGCAAGAAGAGTGACCAAAAGGCCACCCAGCTGTCACTGCTGGCTTCCCTTCTTGATTTCCCCCTTACCCTTTTCCTTTTTTTTCACCTGTGTAAATTAAATAATACATCATAATGGTAAGGAGTGAACATTTAATACTTTATCATTTATCATGCCACCAAGCAATGCCGTATACTAATTATACTAATTACCTTACTAAACTAGCAGTTACAAAAATGATGCAGATAATAATTAGTGTTTATTATTTTAGTAATGAAGCTATTCATTCAAGCAAAACCCCTCAGAAACAGCACAAAAAGTGCTTTTGGACATTCCCGCTGTATCCTGATTCCTTCAAATCCCTAAAAGCACGGCTGGACATTACCCTGAGCAGGTAATCTCTGACCTGCTCCCCAAGCTCAGCTGCTCTCCACACTCGCATTTCCACCAGCAGAGTACATGATGCTCCCCAAGTGGTCATCAATCTTTCACTGTTTCTCTAGTGCATTCACTCCTCACGCAAGGCTAACTTTTATCGTTGAACTTAATTAAAATGATTACACAATGAAAATCACGAGCATGATTCTATGTACTAGATCTTCACTGAAAATACACCATGCTTCCTCACCAGAGAAAATAAAGCCTGTTGTTGATATAGCTTCAGCCTTGTGTCCTTGCTGGCTTAAGGTCAAAACAGTCAAGATTGTTCAAGGAAGAGAAATATAAGATTTCTCTTTCTGAGCATAAACATTGTAACTTACATTTGTGAGTTCCAAAGAGGCAAAAACCAGCCAAAAGCACAGATGGTATATTGAAATAAGGAAATGTGAATCAGTCTAATCTATTCAGTATGCAGTTTGCCAGACAAACTGCAAACATTTAGTTTCAAACATCAAAACAACTGAATTCTAAATATAACATAAAGGTACTCCTAGTAACATGACGAGTGTAAAGGATTAAAAATTACACCTATTTGTTGCCATAATCTATCCTTTCCTTTCTTCATTTTGAACAAGCACATATATTACCTTTGCCCTTAAATTTATCATATATAACCATATATGAATCATATAATATGATTTATCATATATACAGGGAAAAATACAAATTAATAAGATGAATTCCTAGACAGTAGCTGTCTGAACACACTGTGTACTGTAAGAATAGAGATTTGAAACTGAAAGATAGCATTGAAAAGGTCCTTGAGAGATAAGAGTCTTGAAGAGAAGGAGAAAAAACCAAGGTTTTATAGAGAAAAGAATGGCTGGTGCATTAGTAAGTATAGAGGGGTGTGAGGCAATCATGGGGAAAAAAAAAAGTAGCAACATAGCAGATCTACTGAAGGATCTGTTAAGGGTCTTCAAGGAATTAGTTAACATTTGGCTACTGCAAGCACTTGGGAAAAAACTGAACACAAGTGCCATGGAGGAAGAGAACTGTTAAGACAAATATATTCATGCATATATACATACATACACACACACACATATATATATATAAATAAGTACATATATATATAAAATCAGCCTTTTTCTCATATAAATGACAGTGCAAAAGTTACTTATACACACTCTGATTTAGAGGTTGAGGCCTAACAAAGTAAACACATCCATCACCAAGGAAATGTGTTATAAGCTGTTTCCTGCTGAAATGGAATGATTTTTCTCATTTTAATAATTTCCTCTTTGCTCCTAATCCAGTTTGCACCTCCAACCACTCCCACTAGAGAAGGAATTCAAACCTGAATTCAAAATTTTTGGGAATTAACACAACATAACACCTGGCTTCTGACCATGAAGTCTGAAACTATTAATGTTTGAAGCCAACTAATCAGTAACAGAAAATCCACACCATTTTCATCTTGCATCTCTCATGGCAAGACTTAAATTGCATTTACACTGTGCTGCACAGCACTTTCAAGGGAAAAGAAAAAAATAAAAGCTTTGTTAATCTCAAAGAAAAATTATTTTACAATTCTATGCAAATTTTACAAATGTGTCACAGCATCAGAGGAGATACTGAAAAGCATCCTTTATTCACCTGTCAAAAAGGAAAGAATGAAAGACAGAGTGTGATCTTGCTTTCTCACAACTATTCCCTTCTTTGGCAGAAATTAAACAACTTCTGCAATATTGAGATGGTAATTAAAGTCTGCAGAGTCTCTCAACAGCTTTAGTAAACTCTGCCAACCGTCCCACTGCTCCTAAAATGATGCTTTAAAAACACAATTTTACTCTTTCTTCTGGGCAATGTTCATCTTGGGAATCTCTAGAGGTAAAGACCAATTGTTTTAAACTACCACACCACAAAGTCTCCATCTGTAACACCTCAGTAGAAAGCCATCTTCGAATAATTACTTTTCTCAGACAAAACGCTATTGAATTTTTGAGTAGGCTTCCCAAAGATCTCAACCATCTCAGTAAGAATAGCTTTGATATTGATGGGAGCAAATAGTGTTCATCTCTTTTTTTTTTTCCATTTCTCCATCACAATTTAGGGTTTGCATTTCACTGAAACATTTCTTTAACCCTACTGGGGTTTAATTTCAATTTATGCATTCTCTTCTGATCTCTTGATGCTCTTTGAGTAGTGCTAATCCCAATAATTCAATTCACGTCTTGTCTTCCCAGTTGTTTTCCCACATTTCTTCTGTAAGTCACATCTAGAACTTTTATCCAAAATACACGGACTTTCAAGCACGAGACCTCACTTTCCTGTTGAATTACCCATGTCAAATTGGCAGCCTATGACAAAGAGGGAAGAAATAAGATGCTCTCAAAATACCTGCTCAATCCTTAACCTGTCTGCTGGAGTTTCAATAATAATGGCAGAAGGCACTTAATATTTTTCAAACATTAATTTACCAATTACCCCTGTGAGACACGTAAATGGTGTTAAAACTTCTCTGTGAAGAGAAAGAGGCACATAAAAGGTCAATGGCTTGTTCAGAGCTACAAAGTGAATTACTGCCAGGGCCACGAGAACACTGAATGGTACCCAGCTCCCAGGTCACTGGTGTCCATCAGGCACCTAGCTGCAGCAATTCAGAGAGCTCATTTACAATGTATGTGCCAATGCTTCCAACCAACTTCTAACTCCAATCCTACACCCAGTCCTTTTTTAAAAAGAGGTTTCATGGGGTTTTCTTAAGGTTTTCTTAGAACAAGTTTGGAAAAGCGTAGAAGTGCCTAGACACTAATTGAATATCTGAGCATGAGGATATGTTAATTGAAAAACAATAACTTGGCTTACTCTTTCAGAAAGATTTCTTGATTGAGAGCTTCACATTTGAATGAAACAGCTTTTTTTTGTTTTGTTTTGCATTAAATCTTGTATTTAAAATTTAAATTTCTGGGGAGAAGATATTCATAATTTATTTTTTCAAGCCTTTTTCTCCATCAGATAAAATGTTGGAGGGAGTCCTTTGTGGTGACAGCAGAAAGTATTCAGGACTTCTGTTGTTGCAAGATATTCAATATCCTGTGACTGCATCAAGCTCTTGGACATGAACATCCTGACTGGCAGAGTTAGATCTTGAAACAGAAATCCAGCAACAAGGCATATGGAGGATTTGGTGGTGGTGGTGGCAGGACTGACCTTTAGATTCCTTTGAACATGGCTAATGATGACAGGCTCCCTTCTGCCAGACCTTGCCTGCCCATGGGCTGCTGCTGTGACCTCCACCCCATTTTCACTTCTACTTATGGCCAGCTTCTCTCTCTGCCCTTTGCTTTTAATACCAGGCAATGCCCATCTCTGTTATCTCCCTCCTCCTCACCCCTGCTTTCTGCCTTGGCACACAAATACTACCAAGTGCTTGTTGACACAGATCTATCATCCAATCTGATGGTTTTTAGCCTCATTGAACCAATTAAAAATGGAAACATTGGGAGAATATCATAAGAACAGATAAACCAGAATGATAAGACATCTCTACATTTGTACAGACTACTAAATCCTCAATCCTTATCCATAAACCATGTAAAGTAATTACATTCATGTGGCACTCAATCACAACAATTTCTGGATCAAGAAGATTTAACCCAACCTTATGGGATAAAAAAAAAGAACGTTTTAGTAATTCTCCAAAGGTAAACAATTGAGGGACAGATGGCAAAAGAGACAGAACCTGTTGACCCCATACAACCTCTCAACTACAGGATGATTTAATAAGACGCTCCAGATAACAGATAAAATGAAATTCAATTTCTTTAGTGCTTGATAAGCAACATGTGATATGACAGGTCAATATCAAGACTCTTTATAGAGATTATCTTACACAGAGATGGGAGTGAAAACAAAAGCCTTCACAGTTGCCGAAGTAGCAAGGTGAGAGCATGCATTTCCTCAGAACCTATTTTTAATGATAATATGTATTAGCCTGCTGTCAGTCAGAGACAAACAGATGTCCCAAAAGCGGTGAGAAAAAGCCCAAAGAATGAGGCTAGCAAAGTGTGACATGTGCTGTGCTTTTGCTGCCTTTCCTCAGAAATCCTAAATATTGATTTCAAGACAGTTTAATTTCCATGTACCTGGCAGAGGTGGGGGAATTAGATCTTCTGACAAGAAACCAGGATGCACATTTTTTCACGTGAAATGGAAAACAGAAAAATTTTAAAGCACAAGCATTTCAGATAAAGATAGTGTTTCTTAGAAACCAGCATATCCTGTCTACACACTGTCTGTGTATTAAATTCTTTTATTTGGGTTGGCTTCTGGATCCTTCCTCCACCTTGAACTCTTTCCAATCTGTCATTATATTGAGGAGCTTTAACTACATTAACTGAAATTCATATCAAGTTTAAGAGCAACCCAGGTAGCCTTCATTAGCGACACTGGAGGTGAAAACTAACTGGACTTGGAATATGTGACAATGCACAAACTTGTGCATTTGAGGGAACTGCAGAGAGATGTGGAGCTTATGTTAAATATAAACTCTCACAAAGAAAAGCAAATGTATGACCATTATTTAAAAAGTACAGGTAATAACCCCATAATTTAAAGCACAATGTTTCTCAAAGAGGCTCTCTTAATTATCTTGCCTTTTAAAACAAAAACTACATAGAAAAAAAAAGTAAGTCCTTGTATTTCTGTTAATATTCTCAGTCTACACAGCCACTGCAATTTCACAGACTTTTCCTCTACAAGAACACAAGCCTCCTTGTACTGTGCCTTCTCCTGACCTTTCCAGGGTAACTCTTTCCTTGGCATGTGGGAAATAGAAGAGGATTATTCTAAGGTGTCACTGTGGGTGTTGCTGCTTTCTTGGTTCATGAAAGGTCCTACAAAAACAAAATGCTCCCAAAAGTTACAGTCCTGTTGCTGTAAAGAACTCTTCTGAAAGACCCCTGATACGAAGCTGGAAGAAAGGCAAGAGAGAAAAAAGCCAAAGGAAGCACAATCCAAACAGGCATATCTGTCAGAAGTGCAGTAAGAAAACAATAAACAAAGGTTTCTTGCTACTTATTTCAGCTCCTTTACTCTCAGTTATTGTTTTTGCTACTGGTGAATAATGAATCAGGCAGAAATGTTTTTTATATAGAAACTAAGTTCCTCAAATCATGAACTTGGTTAGGACTGCTGCATACAGAAGTGTATCACTCATTAAAAAGGACCAAGCTAGAGTAAAACTTTTCAAGAGACAGCCACAGTCTACGTAAGAATTACACACATCAACTGTGATCACTTCTGCACTTCTGGGGGTGACATGCTGTTGTCAAAGGAGCAAACTGTAATTAAGTTATGTTATGAACAAAGCTAACAAAAATCCCTGGATAAGGTGAACTGTACTAGAATATCCATGATGAACCTCCTGTGTTTCAAGGATTATTAACCTACAAATCCAAAAGAATTTAGTTCAGATTAATTCCCAATAACTCCATTATTTAACAATATGATGATAATACACGAAGATCCTTCAGACATCTCAAAAATGCCATGCATTTCAGTCTGGTTTTCATAAATCAGCCTGTCTTTATGACAGAATAATTCTTGCCAATTCTATTGAAGTTTCTGATCTGTAACTGATAGATTTTTTACCATTTCCAAGTAGAGTTAAAGACGGTTTTAAAGTAAAGGCATTAATCAGCATTGGCCCCAGTTCTTTAATGACTGCATAGTCATAGTTCATGAACTACTTATCTTCAATCAGAGACTCTCTTCTACCTACTTGATGTGTATTCCAAGCCAAAACCACACCACATTATACTACCAACCATGTCAATATATCCTTCTCATATGTTATTGGAATAAAATATTATTCCACTGTTGGAGTACCTGAACTCCCCCTTTCTCAGAATCTAGAAAAACCAGGACACCTGCCATGTGGGTAAATGCAAACTGGAAAGTCTAACTGAGGTACTTGGTGGTAGGGTTTTTGGTTGGTTGCGTTGGTTTTGTTTGTTTGTTTTGGGGTTTTTGTTTTTAGTGTTGGTTTGGTTTATTTTTAATCTTGTTTCACGTCAGCAGTTAAGAGACCTGATTTTAGGCAGCCACATTTGAAAACTCAGGCCTCCAATCTTTTTAAACCTAGAAGCATTAAAAAATAGTGAACATCAAAGGAGCAAAAGCTAAATGAAGTTGACAGAAGTAGTACAATTTGAAGTCTTTTCTGCAGTCTGACAAGAAAGAAAATATTAACAGGTACATATTCCCACAATAAAAATCATAGGGATTGCTGTGCATCTCCCTCCTCAAATGTGTGACATGTACAGAATACAAAACAAATATGGATGTAAACACAAAAAAAAAAGAACTTTTGATGCATTAGTATATACATCTGTTTGTCATGCGAAATATGAACCCAGAATAAATGAAACTATGGTAT
This sequence comes from Rhipidura dahli, assembly GCA_013399225.1. NCBI lineage: Eukaryota > Metazoa > Chordata > Aves > Passeriformes > Rhipiduridae > Rhipidura > Rhipidura dahli. The sequence goes on from VXAC01008060.1 coordinate 2,217,722, forward strand.
TTATACTGTGTTAGCACTGCAGATTTATTTTGGTGCAAACAAAGGCTATAATGCTATTGCCTGAAAATCTACAAGTTTTTTCTCTTTTCACTTCATCTAGTGACTGATTTATTAAACCAGCTTACAAATTTCTTATTGACCACATACCTCAGGGAGCTGAAGAAAACATCTGAATTATTACATAGATAATCAGCTCTACTGCACTACTTTCAGTAGCAATGAGGGGATATTCAATATATTTTAGGACACATTTTTTGGATGCAAAATACAGCTGCCCCTTCATCATAGGTGTAGTAAACAGATAAATATAACTGCACCCCCAACAATTATTTGCCCATTTTCTCTTGATAGTACATTTATTCTGTTGCCTCCAACATGATTAACAGTTTATGCATCCTTAGCATGTAATCAATAGCTGCAAAGTCTTGTATTAGCTTGAGAAATTAGACATCCCTTGATAATAAATTCTATTGATTTCTCCAGTTTAGCCTAGCTTCAAAAATCCACTTTTTTTTTTCTTTTTAAATCTGAGTTTAAATCAAAGGAACTATATGGTCTAGCAAAGGAGAGGAAAATGTGGCCTGACCTCTTTAATCTCAGTCCTCCAAATGAACAAAACCTATCTAGTGGTGTAAAACACAAATCAGCGTGTCAACAAGCACCAGACTGCAAGAGTAAACACAGGGGAAGACTGACATTAAAAATGCCTAGGAAGCCTGCTCAGGACTACAGTTGTGCAGTTTAATTCTGTAAAGTCGTTTACAAAACTATTAGTGATAGGGAAAAGGTGAACTTTTGACTTTAAATATTAGTGGCATGGTTATGTTAAATCAGAATGGAAGACATCATCTAAAACAATAACAATTATAAAGAATATGTAGTGTGCATTTACACACACATGTATACACTTTTTACCCACCTTAACAGTGAACCTAACTGTTCAATGTTATGAAGAATGCATTTACAAACATTTATTTGAACATAAATCACCGTTATTGCTTAGGTGATATATTGTTCATTTCTCTCTAATACACATTCATAAACATGTTTTTATGGTTTTGTTTACAAACTATATATTTGGGAGCTTAGGATGTAATGATTATTAAGCAAAATGACTAAGTTGGAGTAGTGGGAATAAGCTAAGCAAGAATTTTCTATGGGTATCGTTAATGCTTCAATTCCTTTCTCATGTATATAAAACTTTCAGTCCTGGAAGTTAGGAAGCATAATCACATGAAATAAATGAAAAAATGTGGAATGCAGTCTATAATAAATAAATACTAAGCACGGTACAAAGTGCCAACTAAGTGTAGATACACACTGTGAAAAAAGGCCACACTTTCTTCTGATAAACTAAGAATTGAAAACTGCAGGCAGTACTTATGATACCCACTTAAAACCTGTACATACATATATGTGTGTGCAGGTACACTAACAGACCTGTGCAGATATGTTAACTTCCCCACGTGCAGATAAAGCATCCACCAAAATTCATCCTGTCTGTCGCCGCACACCTACTGAAATTGTCTCAACAGGATTTTCTTCTGTTTCCCTTTTGCCCCATCTGGTTCCTGCTGCCCCTGGGGCCTTGGTTAAAACCACCCACTCTCCACCCCACTGCCTGCAAAGCCTTGAATTTCTGCCTAACACATCCAACGTTGTGTTTGTATGGCAAAACCCAAAACAACTGTGTTGCACCTTACTGTAGCCCCTTTCACAAAATCAATAACACAAGATTACATATCACACAATGTATATATTGCATAGCTATAGATATCTTTATATAATGCATATGATAAACCTTGGATGAAAAACAGATTCATCAAGTGGTTTAAAACCAGAAGTGACACTGTATTATACAATTCCTCTACTGTATATATTTTGTCCTATCAGTGAAACAATCCAGGTAATTTATTTTTAAGTGCTGAATGACCAGACCTGTAGCTTCTATAGTACAGGAAAGTTGGAAATTTATTTAACAAATTGTCCTAATTTTCTTCATTGGCTCATACAAATTTAAGAACACAATCTGATAGCACAAACAAGCTTGTTTTCTTCAGGCAAAAGAAACACAGAAGCAAAGAAGAATTCCTCTAACATTATAATCTTGAATAAGATCAGAAACCATTTTCAACGGTATGTAAAATTCTAAAAATGCTGGTAAGTAGCCAAGGCAAAGATTCTTTTCTAAGGTGGATAATTTTTAGCTATGAAATTTAACCATTTTTGAATTTCAATGAAATTTTCTTACTTAAGGCACGCAGTCACCTGCCAAAGTCTGACTAAACTTGACTAAGAAAATTCTTCAATCTATTGGTCAATCACCACTGCCAAGTGACTACCACAATCTAATACTTGTACCTGCATTGATAATTTCCAGAGAGGAGCTTTTTTTTTTTTTTTTCCCCCCCCCGGAAAGGTTCTTCAAAACTTTGTTTTCAAAAAGAGAAAGAATGATAAGGACTATTTGTTTTTCATATTCATTTGCTGTCTGGACAAAATTGACATGGTGTCAACCCTTTCCTGATACCATGTGGTTTCAAAAGTTTGCAAGGATATTTTAGGAAATCAGACCTAATCCTGCAAGACTTTTGTTCCTGGAAATCCCTCAGCATTAACAGGGCTCTGCAGAAGTGAGTTCCCAAGGACCTCTTAGCCACTGTGAAAGAAGGTCCTTGTAAAAAGAACACAAAAGCAACAAAAAAGCCTTGCTAACAGAGGCACTAGAAGCTGGGAAAGTGTTTTCTAAAATAGGCCATGAAATTCATATAATACTTTTCCATTCAGGTGCATAAAATAATCTTGAGAAATTGTCCTGCTGCTTCACTTTCAGTCACCTAGTGTTCCACCAAGCTATTCTTTCCTGTCTAAGCAGAAACTTGAAAAACATAAAATAATTCACATGCAGTAAAAGAAAGTAATGTATTTCAGAAACAATTTTCTCTTTGCAAATTTCATCTGAACTCTTCTGGTTTATTCCATGATCCCAAGACACAAAAATGTTCATGAAAAATGATTCTAGAGTATTTTCTGTCAACGGTAAAGCTGGATGAGTGGCAACAGAAAAAGGTGGCAAAGCAAGCAAACAAAAAACAATCTTAGATGCTGTGGATAATAACTTATCCTCCTTTCAAAATCAGAAGTTTTTATAAAAAATTATTAATTAATTAATGAGCAAGCGATTTTACTTTATAAAGAACTGATTATACTTCTAAATGCAAAGCAAACAAACCTACTTTTCACTCACACTCAAATGTAAAGTATAAGCTCTTTGCTTGCAGGAATCATCAACCTTTATTATGTGCTTTCTTGTTCTACATACCCATCTACAGAGCTATCTAGTTAAAGCTGTCAATCATATTCAATAATTTTACCACACTGTGACTTTCAAAAAGATATTGTACTAGAACAGTTGTCTTGGCTTCACTGTTACCGCAAAGCAAGTGCCAACGTGCACCCCAACCAGCTCTGCTGCAGCAGTCACCCAAGAGAGTGTCAATCATGCCTGCTGAGTAAGTGGAGCATTAAATTATTTTTTTATGCCCGTGTTGCACATGCTGAATCACTGTCATCATACCCTCAGAACACAATGCAACGAAGGAAAGGCAGCCAATTAGTCAAGTCAAGGCCACACAGGAGAACGCGGTATTAATTTGGAAGCGCAGGCTAATTGCCGGACACCAGCATTATGTCACTTACATCAGATTTATTTCTAAGTCTAATAAACATTTGAAAATAAATAGAAGAGCAATCTCTTTCTCCCACCTTATTATTGAAAGACTTGAAAATTCTCCTGAGTGTCTGCAGACTTTTTTATTTTTGGCACCCCATCTTACTGCTAACCTTTTGGAGATCGACATAATGAGCATGGACGCAATCTACTATCATCCCTTGTCACCAGAATCAAGCCACTAGCTCATCACCTTTATCAACAACCATGACAATTTGCAGAATTAAGCATCTACAGTAGAATGCCTAAAAATATAAAATTCTTCAGAATTGGTTTGAAGGCTTTTATGACCAGCAATGGTGTTTTCTTTATAATTTATGTTCCAAATCTGTCTGATTCTTGACAGCTTCTGCATTGCTTTATGAGTTAATTTTATTCATATCATTATCCATTAATACCAGGTTGTGATACCACCCTTATCCTCCAGCTGACCATATTCTCCATAACCACCTTCTCTCCCTCTCCTAGATTTGAACCTTGAAGCTCTTGCCTTCCAAATTTCACTTGCTACTTTAATATTTACGCGAAATTACAGTATTACTATTTACTTGAACTGTAACATGGACATGTGGTAACAGTCAAAAAAAACAACCACCAAAAAAACCCCAAGCCCATTTGCTTTTCTCAGTAGCCCTTCACTTGTTGCTTTTGACTTGGCTATCTGGAAGGCAGATTAAATTACAGCAGCATAGAACAATTCAGCTTGGAGGGGACCTCTGAAGGTCATATAACCCCATTGCTGCATCAAAGCAATTGTAACAGATTGCTCAGTCTTGTCCAGTCTATTTCTGGACATTCCCAGCAACATAAATTCTACACTTCTCGGGGCAATAGTCATGGCAGATACATAGGAGATATAAATGTGTCTTCAAGGCTTGATCTGAATTCCAAATATTTGGTGAAAAACAGAGAATTCCACAATTCCCAAAGAAAGCACTGGCTTGTTTTTTTTT
>VXAC01008060.1:2226218-2328008 GCA_013399225.1 Rhipidura dahli
TTTTTTTTTTTTTTTTTTTTTTTTTTTTTTTTTTCGGTCAAGACATTAGATGCTGAATTAACTAAGCCTTAAATAAAACAGAATTCTAGCAGAGGAAATTTCACATCTGAATTGAATTAACAGAGTCAAAAAATTCCCAGAATTTTCACCCTCTTCCATTTCTGTTAAGAAGCTGGAGTCCAGGTAAATCAATACAACATCTGTAATAACAGCACACTAAGAACTTTCCAAACACCTCAGGGAAAATCCTGTAAGTTATGGTTATGGCTATTCATTACACAGTAAGCAAGTATTTTAAAGTATTCCTTGTACTTTATTGCCCCCACCCCAACATTAGAACATACTTAGTTGATATACTGATAAACAGCTAACCTTTAAAGCAGCTTTTATAATTCTTGTGTAAATAATCAGTATATTGAACATTTATTATCACATTTATTAATCATCACATTTTAGATTTAGCTGAGGTATGTATTTTCACCTGTCTCTTTCATCTATTTACCAGATGTGTCTCCTGTCATGATTATCAAATGTCCTGAAAAGCCTCCTCCAGCACAGTTTGTATGTCACTGGCAACATCACCCACTGTTTTATGTACAAATATTACTTCTCCTTCTCAGCTGTGCTATACACAGGGCAATTCAGCAAATAAGAAAAATATCAGAATTAATTTCCCCCCTCCCTCAATCACACAGAACAAAATAATACTTTGTAAAATAGTGTAAAAACAATTATAGATTTTTTCAAAAATGCAAGCAAGGTTAAAAGCATTCTAAAATCAACAATGCACAGCATAGACATAGCAATCCATATTGAATAATTTTTACAGAAAACTAATTATTTCCTTGAAATAGTGCTAGAATTAATAAATCACTGTTAAAACCCCGATATAGCATTTCTAAACTGATTATGTTTTGCTAGCCATCTCTGTCTTTTCATACCAGCCCAATAAACCCAAACGAGTAAAAGTGTGAATGCTATTTTCAACTGCAAGGAAACCCAACCTGAATTTTTTTTTTTTAAATAATTGAAAACTACTGTCCATATGTGAAAAATGCTCCAGTTCAGGACACACAGAACTCAAAATTAGCTTCCTAATCCTTAAAATAAGTTTAGCAAACTTACTCAATATTGAAACTAGGGGAAACAACTATCACTTAGCACTGAAATACACAACAATCCAAGTGGTTTAAACTAAAATTTAAGTGGTTAGCTCTACTATGTACCTACTACATATTGAAGCACCTGCCCTTTCAGTTTATCACTTGTGATAAAAAACGAATAAATGAAAAAAACAATCCAAATATTTAAGATTTAAAAAGAGGGAAAGGGTGGGTGTTTTTCCCTGGACTTTGGAAAGCACCTAATTTTTTGTTTTAAATTAATCTCTTCAGTCTTTCCTTCTACTTAACATTGCCTTATACTTTCAAGATTTGCGGTACATGACACACAATTCCTTCCTTTCCCTCAAACATATCATATCACTACCACAGCATCATGCTGTTTTCACATATATGACACTTCTGTAAGAAAATAGCAAAATCTCAACAATCCTGTTTGCTTCTAATGCACAACTGGTGAGTCAAGCAGCATTTGTCAAAACTGCTCCAAGAGGATCTAATTCTCTATTCTCAGGACAGATATTCAGTTTCGAAGTATGTCACATATAAAACCATCCCAGTCTAGAATTTCTTTGTGCTGAAATGATACATTTCCATATTCTTTCAGTAGAATAAAAATTGAAAAAAAAAAGTGAAGGTTATAAAAGAAAGAAATTATGATATAATCAAGTCATACTTGCAGAGACTTCAAAACTGTCAGATATACATAATCAGAGATGGAGGAGATAAAACATCTGCTGTCAATAGAGGGACTCAAAATGACTGAGAGAGCCAGAGCCACAAACCCACAAAGTGGAAAAAAAAAATTAAACCCCTTGCACTCCTTTCACATAGCATTTGGTTTGCATTTGATATTTACTTCCCAGACACTCCATTGAACTATTATTAAATAAAAGCCTTCACATTTGATATGCCATGAAACTGCTACAATTACTCTCTGATAATCCTGACAGCTACCGGTGACCTTTTGCCATTTGCTGCTATTTTGCATAACAAGAATAATGTGTGTGACATTTTTTACTACAGGAAAACTTACAAAAGAGAGAAACATTTTATAGATGAGGAATATTTCTTTGTGCTTCAGGTCTCAGGGTTTGAGCACCTATCAAGATGGGCATGACCCATGCCACACCTAGGACAGGCTGCAGACCCTGTTGTTGTAGTGCTGCACCCCACCCAGGCCCTCCCAACTCTTCCAAGCACCATAGCAGGCTTTGGTACAGCTCAAAGGTGTGTAACCTGTGTTTCATTAGCCAGCCAGCAGTGCTTACAAACACTGACGTTTTCCATTCTACTTAAGTTTGTATGTGAGAAAAGTCTCTAGACTAATTTCTTTCTTCTCTTCCACACCATTTCTGCTCCCTCTCCCTTAACATACATCTGAAGAGGACAATTGCTGTGTTCCCTGACAAACACAGCTGAAAACCATGACCAGAATCAATGCAGGAACCACCACTGTGTATAAATACGACTCTCAATGTGGATATATTTAGTATGATCTTGGAAGCGAGAGTTTAAGCTGCCTAAATTATTCAATAAAAAGCAATCATTCTAGGCTACCTACTGAACAGCCTTAATCAAAATAATGCAATACTGGAATAATAACACTGAAACAAGTCTAAGGTTTTGATAGCTCTAGATACCAATTATCTAGAAAGGTGAAAACTAAGGATCAGCCTTTGCACTTGATTGTATACCTTATCCCCTGCATCTATGGAAATGATAAAATTTTATTAATGTCCTATTTACTTACCAATGAAAACTACTTAATTTTTCATCAATTCTTTCAGCTCTTTTTGTTTAAAGCAAGTGCTAAATGTAAGGCATAAAACAAAGAACCTTCAAAAATTACAATTTAGAGTGTCAGTGTTTTACACATGCAAGTTATCATCTTTGGCAACCTTATTATATAAGACAGTGAATAATCACTTTGGGGTTCTATTAAAAAAAACAAAACCAAAAACATTTACAAAGTGAGCATAAACTTACCACTTACTTATTCATTTTTGCACTTCTGGCCACAAGTCATTACAATCTTTACTAAAATCTAATCCAAATTACATGCGGTTCATAAGGGAAATAAAAGTAATTTGGATATAAAACCCAAAAACACACCAAAAACCAAGGAGTTATTCCAGCAGATGTCTCTTCCCCCCTGAATGCCTATTTGGACTTTGCATTTCTCAAGCATCAAAGTGAATTTAAACCCATTGTATTGCTCAGTGATTTTTTTTCCACAAATCAGATTATGTAACAGCTGCTTGTCTCTTTCCCTCCACTTTTGTAGGTTTGGTATCAGACTTAGGAGCTGAATTCAGCTTTCCAACATCACATGCAAAAGGAGAGCCATTAACCTCTTGCAAGTTCATAACCACAAGTCACTTTGCTGAGTACCTTCAGTGTTTAGAGACACCTCATTTCACTATAAAGGGCAGTTAACACCTGTAAGGCAATTATATCTACCAAATGTTGTTGGCCTGAAATATGAATATGTAATTGTTCCTGCCATCTGTTAATTATACTAGTTGAATCACTTATTTAATCATATACATTTACTTGACATCTACAAACTTTTTAATAGCTTTCACAAATGCTAACCTGGCTCTCGGCAGAACTGAGGCACCGTTTATGTGTCCCACAAGGAAGTGACACCATTATACAAAAGACCAGATTTCGCAGCAGCTCCACAAGATGAGAAGGCAGTTAGTGCCAGGCATCTCCCCAGCCTGTCCATGCTGGCTGACAGCCTCAGCCACCAGCAGGGGATATCATTACTGGAGGCAGGGGCACTGTTTGCCAGCAACAGGAATGACTGGATTGAAGACTGAGGGGAGAGGGGAGGAAGACGGTGGGTCAGGATGTGGGGGGAGTGACAGTACAACCTGATTTACTAAAAAAGCTGCCCAAATTTTCCTCAGGTTAATGAATGCTGCTTCTGGGCATCTAAAGATAAGGAATCCATGCTACCACACCACAGCTTTGGCACTGAGCTTTCTCTGTTTCCACTAGTTCTTCCTAAAGAACCTACATTCAGCTAAGGTTGCTTTAAACCATCACAGAACTTCAGGCAGAATTGGCTTTCACTGTTCTCCAATATTAAGAGGACACACAATTTGAGTTACTCTTGCTGTAGTGGTGGAGGGGGTATTTGGAGGTGATCTCTGATGAGAACTTCTTCCCCTCTCCCACCTCAGTGCAAATCCCCTTGGCCCTCCTACAGCTTTTTGACACACGCGTTCCCCAGCCAAAATTAGCTCCACCCTGCTGCCCTCTGAATCCCAATGCTCCTAAAAGCATGAGCATGGTAGTAGAAAGGAAAATTAGGCTGTGACCTGTCTCCCTCAGTCTAAGAGGGAGAAAGGACAAGAGTTTCCCCTCATTAATCCACCCAAACTCTCAGACTTGGATGGTAGCTGGACCAGAGGTGGGAACGAAAACAGTAAATCCACAACCATGCCATGTTTGCAGGTGTTTTACCCAGCTTCCTACTATGTCTGCAGCTGCAGCCACCTGGTTGCTAGCAAGTTCTGCCCAGCTACAGTGAATCTAGGAAAAGTGAGATAAGGAAAATAAAACAACTTACTGAAACATGTAGCATGGTTTTCTTGGAAATTGCTTTAATAACAGCAATTAATTAAATGGTGCTGTGCATGCATATTTTGGAGATCAGCAGCCTAAATGACTCTGAAAATTTTAATGAAAATTTCAGTATCTCCAAGATTGCCTCTCTGAGTTTCTGTTGCAAACACAGAGCCATCAAAATGCAAAACAAAACAGTGCTGCTAACCCAGCATTGCAAGAAAATATGTCCCCAGGTTAAAAAAAAAAAAAAAAATCATAATTTAAGGCAGGTTCTTTTCATTTGCATATTTAAATGGCTATTTTAACAGCCAATACTTTCATGCATCTGGACATACTCTCACTTCTTCCTATCATGGAGAAAAAAACCCTGAACTCTAATTAGGGAAAATTTAACTTTCTGAAATAAAACCCCTTTGTATCAGTATATATTTAAAACTAACAGTGGGTAAGAAGCATGCATAAAAACTTATAGAAGAGGATAGCTGTCATCTCATAGAAATCAATTTATAACCTGGTACAATAAAACAAGCCTCATCTTATCTCTCCACTTTCACAGCTGGTTATATTCCACATTGCTCAAAACTGCTGACCTTTCCTAAAGCTGCCTAAAAACTTCTGCTGCTGCTTGAACATTAATCCAGAACTCACAGTTGAACCCTGCTGGCGACCAAGTTCAAATAGCTGCAACGATATTTCCAGCCCAATGTTGTGGTGGCAGGATGGCAGCTGCACGCACAGGCACAGGGAATATAAGACAGTTGGCTGCAGAAGCCTGGGAAACACTGGGAATTTTGCAGCTTGTGGTCATCTCTACCCTACAAAATTGCATCTCCGCCTAACAGGGAAATAGTAAAATAATTGAGATGTTCTTATAACATAAAAGTAGTTTTTCCTAACAATTCAATTCAAAATCTAAATAAATGAATTCAGACAAATTTGCTCTCTAATTTGCAGCTACTTTGCATATCTGCTGGTTGATGAATTATATCTATTGAATCCTCTGAAGAAAAACCACAGTGAGTTATTTTATTGTCCCTAGTAGACAGAGCCAGGCTACAAAATCCAGAACTTTGCTTAGATCAGAACTGTAAATGGACAGGCAAAAGCATGCTGTGCCTCTTTCATTTCCAGTGAAGATCCTGCATCTATCAAGCTGTCCCCACTTCTGCTGGGAGGCAGCTGCAATTCACCATTGTGCTTCCCGGGCAGAAGTGCACACCTGGGGCTGGAGCCAAGAGTCAGCTGAAACACACATCCAACCCTGCTCCTGGAAAAGGAAAATGTCTAGAAAAGGCAGGATGGTGGTTGTTCTTTTAAAAATAAATCAACAAAAAGCTACCAGTGGTCCCATTGGGGTGTTATGGGGTTTGGGGGCAGTCTTGGGTCTGGCAGCTGGAGGGAGCTCCTGGGCAGGGCTGGGCAGAGCCTCACTGCTTGGATCCCTAAGTATGCAAACACTCTCCTCCTGCATACATCGTACACAGCTCAGACACGTCCAGAAACATCTTCAGACACGCAAACGACGTCTCTATAGGAATTAGGAGAAAATCAAGTATGCTTTATTTGAATCACTTATGGTTAACTCAGAGGTTGCAATTAATAAAGAGGTCAGCAAATAACTTTAAAAATATTTAAGTAATATGCAAAACAAAGCCCTAGACCGTAGTTGTCTCTCCTTACTGATCAGAGTTTCCTTATGAAAGACAACTTGCTAGAACATCAGTTTTTCTCTAGAGGAATAGGAAATAAATTGAAATCACATGCTGTGACTTTTTCCAGCTAGGATTAGAAAAATTAAATGGATTTCATCAGGTATCACTAATATAACACAAAGAGATACGGGCTCCAGATCTAATGTTCTAGCTATGCCTGTATTGACCTTGCCATTTATTTTGATACTAGTTTTCCCTTTTTCTCAATCAAGTGTCACTTTAAAAGCATGTGAATAGTATTTGGTGAGGACAAGAACTGCTGGGCACTCTGCCAAGGACTATGAATGCTCAGAGGCAGCTGAGAAAGAGAAAAAGACAATGGTCTGAACTATGATTCAAAAGGAGAAAAAAGAAAACTAGTCCAAAACTGGAGATTCAGGGAAGAAATTGGCAAAAATCAGTGTGGCATGGGTAGAGCCAAAGAACCTACAGTACACACAAGTGAAAGCAGACAAGTTTTCATTACCAATCACCATAGGAATATTTCACATTGTTAAATATAAAAAACAGTAAATGAATTCAGGCAAAGTTATCAGACTTTGAATTGAACTTCATTCTCTGCTTAGACATCTTAGTAATTAATAGCTGAATTTGATGCTAAACTTCTTATTGCCTGTTATTGATTTCCATATGCCAGAGCAGAAACTATGCATTATTTATACATTTTCCAGACACGCAGGCACAAAACTTAACCACAGCACAGGCACAAAACTAACCATATCAATAGTGTATTAAACAGACTAGAGCAAAAAATATTAATTTTCTTAGTCAAAAACTCCCTTTTCCTTAGCAGAGGCCTCCCTCACCCCTCACAGAGGCTGAGCTGTGCCTCTTACCCAGCCTGGCAAGCTGCACACACAGTCCAGGGACTGTGTTCAGCAAACAGAGTCATTCATTCTCAGCATGAGCCCATATGCCCTAAAGTTTGCTTGCTTATTTTTCAGGTGTACCACTGGGTCTAATAAATCATATCATTTTCCCCCATACAGTTACCTTCTTATATCATTGCCTGTCACAAATACAACAGTGCTACTATTCCTAAATATTTTGCAGGGTCAAATTACCACTGAATCCAGTTGTAGCTGAAAAAAATGAGCAATTCTGTGGGTTGTTCTCCAGGACCCCAGTGCAGGGGCCCAGATTAAATTCTATCAATAGCCATTTGTGAAAGAATTGGTTTAATAAGACCTACCTAGAATAGCTCAAAAATTTCATGAGGTTCCAGGTTTTTGAGAGTTGAGCTCAATTTCTTCCATCAAAAAAAGGTTTCTTTCTCTCCCTGAAGTCTTTTGCCTTGTTTGACAATGAGTTTCAACTTTCTGGAAGTCCAGTAAGGGTCTTACTGCCAAGAAACCCCTTTATAAAACACCTGATTCTTTACGAGACGCCCCAGAGCACAATCATCCTCTTCACTGAATGAGCTAAAGATTACTGCTAATGAGACAATTGCACATTGTCTCAGCACACACCCTGAAGAAGAACAAATAAGAGACTGCATTGGCAATCAAAATCTGGCATTTCCTAACTAATGAAGGCTTGACTTTGACACCTGAGCATAACTTTTCCTTCACAGAACATTTTGTGCTATTATGCAGCTATCTACCAGAATCATCAATAGCTTTTGAACTTTCAATCCCCAGTGGAGACAACTGCATCTTTAAGGCAATGGGACAACAGGGTGGGATTGACAACCTAGTGACATGGAACATCATTTTGCAGGGATGACTTCGTTTTCTGTTCTGCAGCTTTATACTGGCACTTAAAAAATAGTGAGATGCAGACTATATTTCAGGCTCACTTCTCAGCTCTCTCTAAATCTGATCCTTTCTTATCTACCCTGTAGGCTACCCATGACCCACATGTAATTTTCCCCTTACTTAACTCCCCTTGCCAGTATTACTTCTCATATATAGACTCTTTTGTTTTGTCTCCAGGCTTCTCATCACAGTGCTTGCATTCTGTCTATCCTACTCACAGAATCACACGACACCTCAGGTCAGAAGGCACCTCTGGAGATTGCCTGGACCAACCTTTCTGGCTGAAGTGGTATCAGCAACTACAGCAGCCTGCTGAGGGCACAGTCCAGTCAGGTACTGAATATTTCCACTGAGGGCAACTCCAGAGTTCCCCTGGGCAACCTTATCCACTGTTCGACCACCTCCTCAGTGAAGTTCCTTTTTATGTATTTCACGTGTTTCAGTTGTGCCCACTGCCACTTCTGCTTTCAATAGGTATTTGTACATATGGATAATTTCCCTCTAAACCTTCTCTTCTCCAGACTAAACAGTGCCAGCTCTCTGAGTCTCTCCTTTTATGGCAGGTATGCTGGTCTTTGTGGCACCCCACAAGTCATCCCACAAGCTTCCCCTTTCAAGTCCCATCTTTGCTGTCTGCTCCAGCTCTAGAAGCTCTTTTTCTCCTAGTACACCCTGCTCCCCGTAACTTCTGCCCAGCTTTTTCCAGCCTCAATTTTTGTCTCCTCAGTATTGCTGCTTTCCAGCTCCTATTCAACCTATGTTCAGTTGAACTGACCTTCTGTCTCTGTTCTCTCACACAGACTTTCTGCCAGCATTTTTTTCCCATTTTGCAGGTTCACTTCTCTTTCCTTTTTTTCACTGTCTTCCTGTGATGCCAGGAAATTACCAGACTATGAAGAGGACAAGGACACACCCTTATGTCCTAATCTGTTCTGTTGTCTAGATGGAAACTACTTTTAGCAGTCCAGAACAAGAGCAGTAAAGATGCTCTCAGCCTCTAACAGTACTGGTCAGTTGTTGTCCTAGGTTACAAGAGATGTATTTAAGTATTCTATTGCCACCAGCTGTGGGCCATTAGCTGTTATCACCTGCTAACAACCCACCCCTGATAACAGACAATGGGCCATCAAGAAACCACCACATTACTCATGGGCTTATCTCATCCTATTGTGAGATGCTCCACCCAGGAGGGAGGAGCCGGGCATTCCCACCTGGATATAAGCTGCCCTTAGAACTGTCTAACCCAGGTCTGTCTACTGGGTGACTAGAAGACAAGAGCCATCACTGGACCTTCAGCTGGAAACCAGATGTTCCATCAGATCATCGCTTCAACTGGATCACTTCATTTGGACTGCTGCCATTACCCTAATAGGGTATTAGGTTGTATCTGACTTTGTCTGTGCTTTTTCCTTTTATTATTTTGCTTGTTTCTAAATTTTTCTATTAATTTCAATCCTGATTTGTGATCTCCCACTGGTTTGTTTTCAAACCAATACAGTTGTGTTCTAATATAGTCAGAATCTATGGGGGGTGAGTCTCTGAAACCTTAACAAGTCTCTGTTGAGATGGGATTTTTTCAAAGGCTTACAACTCCAGCAGGATTCTCACAGGAACAGAAAAAGCCACTCCTCCCCTGACAGAAATTCCTCATGAAGAGTCAAGTCCTTGCTTGAAAGCTTAGGGATATCATATTGCTTCTGTATTTTTGAAGCACTTAGTCCTTGGAACCAGAAATCTCCAAAGTCTTCCAGTTGATTTTTTTTCCTATGCAAAAGACAACTAAAACTTCTGGCAACTGAGAGCAGGGCAAGCAATAAACTGTTCTGTAACTAATGGTTAGTGGCAGCAGCTTGGTAAACACAGCAAATCTCACAGAACTGCTCCTCCACAGTTTTAATCTTAGAAACTTTTTCCATTTATAAAATTGAGTTTCATCTAGTTCTGATAATACTTCGAGGTATTTTGGGCATGGATACTACCTAAAGGAATCATAAATTAAATTTCATTACCTTTAATAAAAGACTGAAATGGTAGAAAAATATCTGCTTTTTTTTTTTTTTTTTTAGAATCTCTTACACCCCTTTTGCCCAGACCTCTCTTCCCTTTGGTATTTATGTTTTCTGATACAAGACAAGTTAGTCAAATATGTTAATAAAGTTCACACTCTGAAATGAGGAAAAAACTCCCCATTCAAGGGGACCAATGAAGTATTTCTTCACACCTTTTTATGTGTAAGAGTTTACTGAGTGTCATCAAATAACTCTACATCCAGAAAATTGTCGGGTCAATTGTGAATACATAGCATGACATCAACTGCACTTAAGATTTTGCAACAATTCAGTACTTATTTTTCATCACAGTGAATTTTTAACTTAATTTTACAGAATAGGCTTCTAGAGTATATTTAAGATGGTAAGGTTTTTTGTCTGTCTGTTTTTTCATTTCTACTAACATCATAGCCTAGAACACTTCTCTTTCTGAGTATAATCTGATCAGTGGGAAGATACTTTCCAATGTCACCATTTGAGAAAGTGCAGAATGGATTATTCCACAAGTTGCTTTCTTAATTTAGAGTTAGAATAAACTGCAAGCAAGGGAATGGAGGAAATTCAGAAGTGTGAGAATTTATGCTTAAGAAACCAAAAGGTATTTATGAATATTTGTCCTCTTATATAATCTCCCAGATTCGTAAGTCTGTGTTATTCACAGGACTGTGGGTTGAAGCAGTGTTTAAGAATAGATGCTAAAGTAACTTTCATTTATCAGCTTCTTTCAAACTTGCATAAATAAATCCATTTATACTTTTCACTAAAATGGATCTCAGAAGAATCTTACTCACTCAAGCTACATTTTTGGGGATTCAGTCCTAAAAATAATGAAACAGCAGAGGAAATTCATCATAAAATATACTGTTTTCACTGGACAGATATAGCATAGCTTTAAATTCCTAAGAAAGTTTGTGGCATATTTTAAAAGAGACAGGAAATCTTGCAAAAATGGGAACTTTCATGTCAGTCATTCTCCATTAAATCTTTGCTCAGAGGGAAGGACAGATTGCTACTGTGCATGGATAAATTAGGAAATACAATGATGAGTAAGACCTCCTCCTCTTTAGAGAAAGTCCTTGATACTTGAAAGTAGAATCTACAATGGATAAGCCATGCTAGGAACGAGGCAATTACAGCAGCCTTTATATAATTAAAAGCAGTTCTAATTCTGGCATTCTGACAAGCACTGGAAAACAAGTGTTTGTAACTGTGGCAGTTTTCCAAATCCAAGACGTGCATGACAGGAGTAACTCCTTGTCTTGGTAACTAAACATGAGCCACTAATGGTGGTGCTTTGAAAGGAAATCTGACCTAATGGAGATCAATAGGAAACTTTGGCACATTAGGCATTTGGCGCATTTGGCACATCATTGTGCTCTGAGCCTGGACAGGGTGGAGAGACATTTAGATGCACAAAATGAATTAATTAGAAATTGAAATTCACTGTTTTTTGTCAGAAATCTTCTTCCAACAGTGACCTCTGTAACAGACCCTAGCAAAAGCATTTCCATCTCATGGAAGCTGTAGTTGAAGAACTTCCAGTTACTGAGAGATTGAAAAAAAAAAATGACAGGAAACACAATGCCATCCCTTAGGTACTGTTTTGTGATTAAAAACTCCTGTAAGGGGTATATGTAAGAAATATGCATGCAAGTAACTGAATTTTGTGACAGAGGTTTAACATCTGACAGTCTTAAACTGTAGCTTTCAAAACCAAGACTGCATGGTTTTGGATATGGGTAAGAGAAGGCAGAGAGGAATGCTGGTTAATATTTATGTTCACCCATTGGTTGCACTCTATAAATGTGGTTTTCCTGGAAGTTAATATTTGACACCAGATTGCTTTATGACTAATGAAGAAGAAACAAGTGTAGATGTGGACTCCAAGATGGGGAGTCAACACAATAAGAATGTGCAGTGAAATGCTTCAAAAGCCTCTTGTTGATATACGCAGTGCAAGTATAAGGAGTCCAGGGATGATGAATATATACAAATAGGATTCATAATTATCTGACCAGAGTGAACTTGCCATTCACTACCTCAACATTCTTGAGAAAAAAGGGCAGGTTTTTTGTTTATTTGTTTTTTGTTTGTTTGTTTGTGTTTTTAAGGAGCTGTTTAATTTTCCACCTTGAACTTCCACCACTCAGCCAACAAACTGCATTATTACTAAAATAACACGGAGCTAGGATACAGGGATATTAAGCAACAGGTTATAAGAAAGATGGTTGGATTTGACCCCCTCCCTCTCCCTGCTGTTGAAGAGGCAAGTGTAGCATGCAACATTCGAAGTGCCTGCGGAGCTTTCCCTCTTGACAGAAAATAGAAGAGAAGGTGAAATAGAGCCTACAAAGGTCTTGTAACACAATGATACAAATACAGCTCTTTTTAGTGAAAACGCGACACCACAGAGAAAGAAACAGTGTTTCCTTTATTAGCTTTCTTCTCACCAGGCAGAAAGATCTCTTTCAATACAAACTGACTCATCACAAGGCAGTCTATAAAATCTAGGTGAATGCTAGGCTTCTAAAACAGTCTACTGTCGGATAGATTTCCATATATGTTCCAAAATGAGTCCCTTTTTATTCAAACACCTGCCATCTAAGTATGTTTGCTTTGCTAAGAGAGGATATGTTGTCTCTTCAGGGGATAAACACAAGTGCATTGGGAAAAGCAGAAATCAGCCTGGCCCTTCACTTATGCACAGTGTTGTGAAGCAGGTCAGAGGGCAGACAACCTCTGATCAGGATTCTTGAATGTTTTGCTTGTGCAAATGCAATACACCTGCCTGCAGCTGCCACCTAGCACTGGCCTACTTGACTTAGGTTTGCTGACTTTAAGTTCACTCTCTCAAAAGCACTGTATTCCCAAAAAAGTGCTTTTGATTTTTCTTGAAGGCCACGAGTATTTTAGATTTCTTTTCAGTCTGGAAAAAAACCTCTGAGATGTCTTAGCTCCAGCTTGTGTCACATAGAATCTATTTGACAAACAGCTGTGCAATTTAATCCTCAAACTCTACAGATTTATTAGAAAGTGCAAGTCACAGGGCTGAGAAATTAAGACCTAATACCTTTTCTTCCAAGTAATGTAAGGCATGGGAAGCAACTAGCAGCCAGCAGCCAAAATGAAAATAGAAGGGAAAAGAAAGTATCAATGAAGACACACCCTCACTGTGGACAGCTGGAAAAGCCACAATTCTGCCCAGTTAATTTGTTTAACTCACTTTGGAGAGTGTTTCATTTTATAAACATGTTTAAATGCAGAATGCATAACTGTAAGCAAATCCTGTAACTGCTCTGCTTTTCTTTCAGGCATGCTACAATTCTGTCTAATCATGATAAACAATTCACTTTAATGAAACTTAAATATATTAGTGACAGTTGAACATGTTTTGTATTATATAGCTAGGAAAATTACATATCTCTCCCATATAGAAATTAACTTCAGTAACCCCATGAACAATAATTACAATCAACTAACATGAAAACACAACACGACTAAATGCACCCTGCAATTTCTCTCCTCAACAAAATTACTCTATACAGAAGAGAAGGTATTCCATCACTTTGCTCAGCACTGGTGCACCAAATGACTAATGAAGTTTCTTCACTTACTACAGATTGCTCCAAATCCCTAGCCAGCTAAAATGAAACAGATGCCATACACATAATTTTTTTTAGATGTTAACACAAATATAATCCAGCTGATCTCTAGATTATGATTTCTTGTATTTTCATTTTGTGCATTGAAAAAGATTAACCCAGAAAAAGATAGCTGTTACTTGCACCTCAAATAGAAAGGTATGGGTTTCAAATGTGAAGGAAAATAAATAAATCCAACCACACTTTCAAACACATTATTAGGACTGGTGTTAAAAGAACAAGAAATATGCATAAACTTTAAAGAAGTAAAATATAAAAGGGCACCATCAAATGAGTTAACACTTCATTAATAATATTTGCTTTCATCCTGACATACCAAAAAAAGGAAGAACATCATTGGTATCATACATAACTGTATCCATGACTGTAAACCATTTAAAATCACTGAGGGACATCATTTGAGCACTACAGTGAAAAAGAAGGAAAACATATGAAATTTAGATGTAAAACCCAAGGCTATATCCATAATAGATATAATCTGGGGTCAAGAAACAAAAGAAGTGTGTTAGATTTTCTAATAATTTTCAAAAAAAGCCTTTCTTCTGCCTTTCCAGCAAGTACAAGTAGCATCAATTCCATTAATTCCAAGAGAAACACAGTGAAGTTACACTTCATGAAAAATACCTTAGATCATAGTCAGATCTGTATTTAATAGAGATTTAGGTATGTTAATAAATAAATATAGGTAATATAAAAACAAAAATATATTTCAAAATAAAGGATGTACTGTTTGAGGAAACTGGAAACATGGAACCATGAATTTGCAGTGTTAAAACATACTGGACAGAATATTTGAAGATAAAAATCACTTCTGCTTAAATGAAGAAGCAATTATCTCTACCTCTGTATTTCATCAATTCCCCATTGAAAGTACAGGATGATAAGTACACACACTTCCTTTTCATTGTATATATTCTCCCTGCTTCTCTCTGCCCATTGTTTTATAAAGTAACTCTTAAATAGAGATGATAAAAGCGTATTTTATGACAAGGGAAATCAAAAGAAGGTACTAAAGAAAATTTTCTACTTTAACATCATTCTTCTTTACATGATTCACAATTTTTTAGGTAGAAAGGTATCCTCTAGTCCATGTGAGGATCAGTAGTTTGAAAATACTTCTTTTGATGTTGAAAGCATGGTGAGACATTGGCACAAGCTCCCCAGAGAAACTGTAGATGCCCCAGCCCTGGAAGTCTTAAAGTTCAGGTTGGGTGGAGCTCTGAGCAATCTGATGTATCACAGAATCATATCACAGAATTGATTGGTTGATCTCCAAATCAGATGTGTGAACCACTTGCTGGATAAGGAATTGGCTGGACAGTTGCACTCAAAGAGTTGGGTCCAGGGCTCAATATCCAAGTAGACCCCAGTGACTGGTGATGTTCCTCAGGGGCTGGTGTTAGGGCCAGCGTTGTTTAACATCTTTGTTGGTGACATGGACAGTGGGATTGAGCACTCACTCAAAAATTTTGCTGCTGAAAGCAACCTGAGTGATGTAGACAACACACTGGAGGGAAGGGATTCACAGGCTTGAGAGGTGGGCTCTGCGAACCTCATGAACTTAAAGATGGCCAAGTGCAGGATCCTGCCCCTGGATCAGGACAATTCCAAGCACAAATACAGGCTGGGTGGAGAATAGTGGTAGGACAAGGGATAACAACTTTAAACCGAAAGAGGGTGGGTTTAGATTAGATGTCAGGAAGGAATTCTGTCCTGTGAGGAACTAGCACAGGTCACCCACATAAGCTGGAAGTGTTAAAAGCCAGGTTGGATGGGGCCCCAAGCAACCTGGTCTAGTGGAAGGAGTCCCTGTCTGTGGCAGGTGATCTTTAAGGTCCCTTCCCACATAAACCATTCTATGATTCCATGTTTTGATGATTATTACCTTGAGTGTATTATGGTACACTGACACATTAAAAGAAATTAATGCATCCATAAATTGAAATAGACTCAATTTAAAAAAATCTGATGTTATCAAGAATTTAGGTGTGCATCATAAAGAAGATGCAGTAACTCAGGTATCAATAAGAATTTCAATGATATTCAACAACTTCTTAAACACCAACCTGCCTTGAAATCCATGTGTGAGCTAACAAGTTGTCTTACAGGATGATGAAGTTGAATCATCTACATTAATATTATTTGTACACTTGGGCCTGGACTTTGAGTCTATCTAAAATAAAAACTAGCAGTTGCTCTTGTCTCTCCCTGATGTCTTTATCCTAGCCAACAAACCTCAGACATTCTCATAAGGGGAAAGAGGTGGAGAAGTGCAAAAATAATAATAGCAGAAGTAGCTTCTGATCAGAATGAAATCATAAACCCTTCAGCCAAAACCAACTATACCCTGCAAGCTTGATATCCCCCAGTTATCACACCACTAGGAGGGTGCAAGGGTATCTCTGTGAGAAGCTGAAGAAGCAGCACAAATTCATTCATTTTCAGTTTTAAAATTCAAATTGAGCTGCCTGCAGAGAAGCTGATAAGCTCTTGAGTAGAGTATAAAGTGTACACAGACCTTAAGATCTAGCACAGGTGGATTATGTGTAATGAAGTAAAAGGAATAAATATCATCTAGGGTGAACAAATCCATCACAACTGTTATCCATGCAAGCAAAACAAAGCACAAAATGCAGCCAGATTTGTGAATATAAATATCTAGAAGAGTATATAAATGTTACATTTACTAAAATGTGCCTTGGAGTTCCCAGTAAAGTGAACTTCTGTGGTACACATTATATTTTTAGGTGAACATAAAGCAGAAGGTAGGGAGCTTTCTTCTTCAAGTGTTGGGTTAACAAAGGGTGGTCAGAAGCAGAAAGGAAATTTTTAAAAGGAGTTTCCTTCAAGCTAACAAAAAGACTTATCCCACTCCTGCTTGAATAAATGCTTATTTATTTCAACTCACGTACATATTCAAGGTTGTTGTTCACTGTCTTTCATGCAACACCTCCATTTCTGGTGGGGCCACAGCTGTGAAGCAGGTAACAGTGTTACTCAGGTTCCTGGGTGCTTTCTTCTGCTGGGTCTGGGCCAATTTACTTTCCTCCTTATTCCTTATCTAAAATCTCTCCTGATAACAATGTCTCAAAAAAAAAAAAACCACCCAAAAACCCCAAATCAAACAAAATCAGAAAAACCCTAAAAAACCAAAACAAACCCATTAATGTGAAGTGGCTAAACCAACAATGTTCCACGTTTCCTTGAGTTTTGTTTCTGTTAGTCTCCTGTTTAAACATCTTCTAACTTATTTAAAGCAAGGACCATATTTTTTTCCCTTCAGACATTAACTGGGTTTATCAGAGAAGAGCCTTATGGTATTTCAGAGGAAAGGGGATGATTTTCTACAATAGAGAAGAGATAATTTTTAAATTTCCTAACACTGGAAGGAAATGAGTTAAAAAGAAAGAAAAAAGTGCATAACTACTTGGAATAAACATTAGTGAATGTTGTACACTGTGGTAATTCACAGCATATTAGCAAATATTCTAAAGCATTTTGATACTCAAACCATTTCAAAAACAGGAATGCATTTCAGGAAAAAATTATATGGTAAGTGAGCCAGAGACCAAATTAGTATTGGCTGTAATTCTCTTCCATTTAATTTGTTAGTTTGGGCTCACTACATATGGGCAAACTCTCAGAAAATGAGTGCTTCTTTACTGCTCCATTTGCAAATGTGTACTGGGGCAGTGACAAGTTGTAGAATTAATACTTTAATATTCTTCCTTGAGCAGTGAAACTAGTTTCATGTCTTGTTTGCAAACTCTACACACAGTGCACAATTGCTTCAAATAGGAACATTTTTCCAATACAAATGAACAGTCTAAAAAACATACACCACAGGGGCACAGTGGAAACATCCCTCCCTGGTTTGGTATAATTAGCAAATCATTTACTTTAGGTCAGTATCATTGCTAACTTTTGAGACACAGCTTCTACATTCCTTCCATCTAAACCAGATTTTAACTCTTGCATACAAATGAGCAAACACACCAGGAGGTCACGGAAAGATTTGGTTTTCAGACTCTCAGCTCTGAATTAATTCTGTTTTATCATATATTCACAATTTTCATTCCCCTCGTCAACTCCCCACTTCAGATTAAACATAATTTATTGGAAAGGTATTGATGACATTTAAAAGTACCTGTTCTAAAATTTAAATCACTACATTAAGAACAGCCAATTACAAGATTCAAAAGCCAAGTAACAAATAGGAAAAAAACCCACAAAAACAGCAATAAATACCAAGATAACATTGGTATTGGAAAGCAGTATGTTGGTATTATAGAAGAGACTTTCAGAATTTGAAGCTGCGGATGAAAGATTAAGGTTGTGAAATTTCTTTCAGGGTCTCAGGTTATCTAATTAGTTTTCATATAAAGCACTGATTAAAACTCATTTTTACTTGAAAACTCAGACCACATCCATGCCACAGAAAGCCATGTGATGCTGCTTGGCTACATCCTGTTCTTATGTCAGCAGCCCAGGCAGCTATGTAGGACCAGACATGAGGCAGCACTGATCTCAGAGCAGGCAGGGTCTGGCTCTCTGACTTGTTCAGGTACCTAGGCAGGTTTTTTGGCTTGTGCAGTGCTCCTTGCTCCCTTAGCAATACTCCTACCCGCAACCTAAGACAGTTAGTTTAAAACTTGTTCAGGTTTACACACAAATATTGCAGCAATATTTGACTCTATGACTTGCATGTGTGCCAGGCAGATAGAACCTGATTAGAAAGTTGGAAATAAATCCCTGAATTCCACTTAAATATGTATATTACTTAATCATGTTTTAGCAAAACATTATTTTTAGCATGTTAGAGTTACTTTTACTATGAAGGTTAAGAACTTCCCTCTACTTAACAGTCAATACTTCTAAGAGAGACTGAAGGTTTGGGAATGCTTAAGTTATCCTGAAATATGTTGTGGTCAGCAGGGGCACATACTGTGCCTTGGATACAGCCTTACCTTTTCTCTTCTCTCCCAGTGAGTTCAGTGCTTTAATTTTTTTAATTTTTTTTTTTTAATTTTTTTCCCCACACAAAATTTTGGCTTAACTAATAGCTTTAGTCATGGTGAATAGAGCTCTGCAGCTCACTCAGCAAGCACATCCATCCCCTTTGGCAAAGCAGATGACTTGCAGGTGCCAGTATTCTGCAGAAGGGCATTGGGGTTGTGCTGACAACCTGACAGCATTTCTTCCTGATTTCTGAGAACAGAGATCCACCATGCCCTTTCCTTGCAGGACAGCTCTGGACTCCTACCTCCACATACTACACAGGGGTCAGGATATCCCAAATACTACTCACAGCCACAAGCTCTGCTTTGCACAAGCTGCCTGCATGTGACACTTCATTCTCCCTGAAGTAACCTGTCTTGGTTTCTGATTTCCCTGAAGTGTCCAAGTCAGATGATACCAATAAAATAACTTAAAATGTGAACCTGAGACTCAGGTGACACACAGCTAGCAGAGTTACCAGCCCTGAGTGTGACAGTGAGGCAAGACATAGGTATTTCAGAGATTAAGGAGATCAGAAATCTCTGTTGGCCAACAGCAACAGACCATGGAAGCTTTGGCCGGAGCTGGGCTGTGTGGTGGTCTGAGCTGCCATGCATAAGTAGCTGAGGTTACTCATACACAGCCATGCAGAAAACTGTAATTTACAATATAGGAAAGAAAAAGAAAGAATGCTAGACATCACTAAATGATTCAGTTGATCCCCAAATGTTATAAACTTAATAAAATAGGAGGACATAGGCTTCTGCTGTGGAAAGGCTGTATTTTGCAAGGGATAACAAGAGGAAAAAAGGAGAGCCTACCCCGTCTCAGATCTTTTGCAGTAATCATAATGAAAAACATCAACACTTCTGAACAAAGACTATGCCTGATTCCTCCCTGTGGACCTGTTTGCAGCTACAGTCCAAAGCATGACCATAAACTGCATTCCAAGACAGCAAAGTGCAGGAGGGAAGATGTGCTCAAACTACAGATATCTGATTAAAACAGAATATTCTCAGCAGTCAATGAACAAAATAGGCTAAATAACCTAAATATTCATTAAGTTCCATATTTCTTTCCCTCTTATTCTTTTTGCTCTTTAAGCAGACAAATCAGAAAAGTCAATGTAAAACATAATGTTAAAATCCTTTGTATAATGTATTTTTCTGTGCCCAGTGGTATCTGAATTCACCCAAATCGCATACTCAGTAACAACTGTACATATTAAAAAGGTAGTTTAGGTTTCTGGAAAACTATAATTCTATCCTTTATGGATCATCCAACCCCCATAAAAAGAAAATTCATTCTGTTTTTGAACCCTACTGGATCAGAAATTACCAAGCCTGCTGAACCTTAAGCCTGATCTACAGGACTGTTAAATTATAACATGTAACCCAGCTCAGGCATGACTCCAGCACAGGAAGCTCAGCCTTCCCTCGGGTCTCATTTCCTCCCCTCTTGCCACAGCAGAAGCAGCTTGCTCATTCTCCTGACTCACTTCACAGAATCATTAGCCTATTAACCAGCTGGATCTGAGAAGCAGGCTCCAAAATGATGAAAAAGCCAAGGGCACTCTGAAGCAGGGAGGCATGGTTTCACCTTGTCCCTGGCAGTAGCCCTGCAGCACAGCTTTTCAAATATCCAGTGGAAAGGACGAGAGGCACAGTGGAATGGATTCTGGACAGGCTGAACAGACCAGAGGGGACTTCCCAACCCCACACTCAGTACAGTCCCTGCCAAGCCTGATATTGATACTTCAAGTTTACGTGGGCTATGTCAACCAAGTTAGGAATAACAGCTCAAAAGACATTTTAAAGCACCAACAAGCCATGTAATTTGGGGCAGAGGGGAAAGAACGAAGCATTCTTTAATGTTCATTTCTGACAAGCTACACATAATATTGTATTTCTCATATTTTATACTTTCAAAACTTTATTTTATCCCTTAGAGGATTTAAAGACAATATTGAGATACCATGAAAACTTAATGAAATTAATATAATTAAAATATTTGCAAGCTCAGAAGACCCCCCCTCAAATCCCCTTTTCCCATGAAAACCTCAGTAGACATGTTCTGTCCTCTGGTAGTAGTAGCACAGGAGGAAATGAAAGGGAAAATTCCCATGGGCTGCTCCTGACTCTGAGGCAGACTGTCCTGTCTCTCAAATACAGCCCACTGTCATAAAGTAACGACTGCTGGGGTACTTTAAGAAAGTAGCATCACAGGTCTGGTGGAAGATGATACTGGTTAGTCACCATTTCAGGTAACTTCAGTCATCATTTGATGTGCAAAGCAGAACTGTGAATAAACTTGTCAGTTTGGCATGAATTGGTGGCCAAGGAACAGAACAAAAAGCTAATGCGTAAAAAACAGATTAGGAGCTAACTACTAGTATCTACCCTTTCTTCTTTTCTCTTGTTAAGCATGTCTCTTGTTCAGCATGTCCATATTTTATTCTTCTTTATCCAGGTTGTCACTGAGACAACCCTGACAGGATCCTAAAAGGAGGTTTACCCTTTCAGAATCCATTTCTCAGTCCATAAAAAACTCCCTTCAACATGACTAGAAACATCTTCGGCCTCTTTGGTCTCAACCTTGCATGCAAATGCAAACACAGTTCAGTCAAATTGCTGTAATTCTGCTGGGACTACTCAAATGAATAGCTACAGATATTTTTATTTGCAGGGCTAGGATGTAATGATAATGCCACCTGCATTTTTAGAGCAATCAGTGCCAACGCTAGAGAAATTCTGAAAAACACGAAAAAATATTTCAAAAGCAGTTCAGACACTTTGGGCTTTGGAGTCACTAAGGGTTTTTTTCAGCTATCCTACAGCTTTTGTATTAAATTCTGTATTTTTTTTTAATATGACAAAGACCACATCAAAGTTGCCCGCACCGTGAAAAACAGGATCGGTTAGCGATGGATGAGATATTCAGTAGCAAACAGCACAAAAGAGATGTCACATCCCTGCAGTTGGTATTACATTCTAACAGAGGCTTTGCAATGACTTTTTTGCAATATTCTTCAGAAGGCTGTCAAAAACACCACCCACTCAAGCTAACTGTTCATAATTAAGAAACATGGAGTAAAATAGCTTGCGGAATGTATTAGCTAGCCTAGTTTCTCTAACATTAGCATGCATTCAAAACACACTCAAGCCTCATTGTTAGTAGCCTTAGAAGTAGCCCTTAGAGCCAAATAAGTTACTAAGAGGTCTTTAAATCCCATTCAAAATCCTGCTAAAGGTATTACAGCTATTGACACTTCAGTAATTTCTTTTTGGTTTTGTTGGGGGCTTTTTTGGTGGGGGTTTTTGGGGCATTATCTATTTTTTTTTTAATTAAAACAAAAACTATTTATGTATTCTGCCTTAATGTCATGGGTTTTCAGTGTCTCCTCAAAAAGTTCAACAGAAAGGTGTTACACATTTCTGTATCTCTAAAAGTTTGACTACTCAGCCAGAGAGGGAGCGAGAAGCAAGGAGTTACAGGGCAATCACCCTTAATAAAGTTACAGATGGAAAGATAACAGAAGACTGTTAGAAAATGAACAGTCACAGAAAGATTTGTAATTTAATTTGTTCAGGGAATTTAAGGGTTTAAAATAGCTGACAACCTGATGGGAGGATCTATCAATAGGACAAGACTTATAAGCAAAAATCAACTTTTTAATTTTTTACAAGGAGAAATTGAAGAGAGTGAAAGCAGCCCATGCTCACATTCCAACAAAATCCAAAGACTTAATAAGGATGAAGAATACATTATAATTTTGAAAGACCATTTGTTTCCAGGATCAGATTGCGTGTATTGCAAATCACACAACAGGATATAATTAAGCAATAACACATGCCAGGCATAAGCTTCTGAGCAGTCAGAAAACACTATAGATTTCAATGAAAAAAACCCCAAAAAACAAACCAAAGCAAAAAACCCCCACAGTTTACTTGTTACTTATCACAGTTTGTATAGCTTTCCTACTGCTGCACTCGGCACACACAATACATGTATTCACTCTGGTGTACAGACCCATGAAACTGTGTCCGAGCATATCTTATAAATCCTTAAGTACTTCTTATTTATAAATCAAGGCCAATTCTGAAGACAATACAAAAGGCAGAATCTTCTCTGTTGAGATCCCTGTAATCCTTTTATTAAGTGCTATGGGTGATAAAAGTTAACCTTAGCATGTACTGGCACAATTTTATGGTTGAGGAGTCTTCTGTCCCAGCCTGTAATCATTTTGTGATTCTCCTAATAGCAGATGGCCAGCTGACCATGCCACACACAGGGGAAAACACCAGTGTTTTCTCCATAGGTCTAACATAAAGGATGAAAACAACAGTAAGACCTTTTCTTCTTAAAGTGTGCTAAGTGTTATGCCTTGGAGTTCCATTTGCTACTACTGAGGAGCAATTGTTCATTATAAGTCAACCAATTTATTTTCAGCTGTAAAGTTTTTATTCTGCATGTTGCAATTTAGATTTAAGCTTTCATAGCTCTGGCATCTTCCTTAAGAAAAGTAACTTCTAAGCAAATTGAGATCAAGCTGCAGCAACAGTGCAACAACAGTTGAAAACATACTTGTAAGTAAGATCACACTGCTCTCAGAAAAAGGACCTCTGAATAAAACAAGAAAATAAAATAGTTTTGTATACAGTTTCACTAAGCATTTTGATAAATAATTACTCTGCAGGGATGTACTAACAGCTCATTGTTCAGCTCAGCTCTGAAGTCTTCACTTGCCCGAAAAAGGCACCAGGAGATATCCACTGTTCCCAGAGTAGGTGATGGACTCCTTTAAGCACACCAGCCATCACAACAAGAACAAACCATAGGTGGAAAAACTGATTATTGCTTACAAGACCTATCTGTTGACTTATAGCTCTCCACCTGAGTTTGCCTATTCTACAGCAGAAATACAGGACTTCATTTCAGTCTCAGAACAGAGCATTACAGCCAGGATAATGGGGAAAGGGCTTCAGTTCTGTTGGGTGGAAATTTGCACAAAGATCACAGAGGTCTGAAAGCAGCAGTAGTTTTACCTCCCCCCTAGCTGTCCTATTCCTACTGCTTCAGCCTTCACACTCTCACCATCCCCCAGCAAAATTTACCTACATTTGTAGAATGGTTTCCAAGCTTAAAACCCCTTCACAACTACCATCTAGGGGGAATAATGGCTTGCAAATATGGAAGATTTCCCGAAAAGAATTTCACAATAGTATGCTTTATGGACTTAAAAACCAAGACTTACTGCAGCACTTATGTTCCATCCACCATATCTAATATAGCACAGTACGGGCTGAAAAGACTCTAAAAATAAAGAATACTTTTATAATGTTGCCAGCCAAAATGGTATTTAAACCACTGGCTGGCCCCTAAATTCTGTTCCTAGAAATACTGTCTCCTGAAAAACACAACACCATCAACATTTTGCAGACATGTTAATAAATGCTTGGATCACTGTATCAAGAAAATAGTCACTGAAGATGTAACTGCAATGTATGGTAAAGGAAACAAATTTTCTTTTGCTGATTTCTTCAGCATCTTGCAACAATGTAAAGTGAGTATCAGTTGGTTTGAAGCCCGATCTCCTTTGGTAGGGGCAGAATTCCAATGAGATTTAGTGACAAACATTGAAAATAGAATGTGTTGACAACTTTAAATTGTTAATTATTTAGCCATGCTATAACTGGTCCCAGTATATGCTACTAACACGAATCAGTTTCATAAAACTTCATCTGCTTTAAAAGTAACCAACTGAATATGTAGGTCTGCCTTCCCCTCAGAGGAGGGATGAGCCCTGGAAGACCTCAGGCCAATTCCACTTGGACAAGCACAAAAAGCCCTGAGCAACTGAAATGCCTTTGATCCTGGCTGATGCTTAGGAAAGTTCCTCTCTTCCTGCTGAAAGTCAGGGATTTCAGGGGCAACTACCCATGGAGGGGACACCTATCAGACCATTCAAATAATTATCTACATCTCAGTCATCTGTTGGAAGCAGATAAGCTGAAAACTTCAGAATAATCAGTTAAGGGAACAGCATGCCTATTTAGAAATTACAAAGCCACTTCAAAATATAATGGCTGGAAGCCAGAAACTCCCCACAAGCTTTCCTTTGCTCAGCTCAAAATCAGCAGCCTTCCAAATACGATACATACTATTTATTAATAAACCTCTCAGTTCGACAAGGGAACCTCAGAAACAAAAATGTTAAGCTACAGGAAAGACACAACCTCGCCCTCCCTCCCAGAAATATGGGTTACAGGAATTGCTCTTCTGCAGACAATATGGGGTGCCTGCTAGCTATAAAACAGTTTTAATAGTGGCACTCTGGTCTTAACTGATGCGAAGAATGGCTGCTTGCTGCTGCTACATCAAATATGTTGTTCACATGTATATAAAAGACACAGTGTGCCAAATGTTTGTGGCAGGACTAGGAAAAGAAAGTGTATTCTGTGTCTGGCTGATACATATTTTGCAGCAAGTGAATTTAATTTCCTTTCTCCCCCTCCCGCCCTTCCCTCCGCCCAAATACAACTAATTTAGTCCCTAACCTTCAAGTGCCCTTTTTTCCCTCCAAATGAGGAAAAGTTTTCATACACATATGCTTTGGTCAAAAGCAATCAAACCTATGAGGGCTTTTTTTAGAAAGGGAAAAGGTAAAGGACTCCAAATTCCCCTGTCCAGCCAGGCTTGGCTGCAATTCCCAAAGTACCCATTTTAGATTGTGATCTATGGATGAAAGATAACATCCACTTGCCAAGTTCTATTTTGAGTCTGTGTTTTTATGTTAGAAACTTGCTTGAAGCTCAATTTCTTCTACATTTAGCCTTTATGTATCTTCACTGAATAAGGAAAGAGGCAGGAAATACATACTTGAGATTTCTAAAAAAAAAGCAGCAGATTTCTACACTGTATCATCTCTGACCTTGCAAGTTCCCTACATATATCTTATTCCTCAGTGCAGACATTTAGAGTAGAGCTCTGAAACCCAATACTTTCGGTTTTGGAAAGAAGAAGCAACAGCATAGTCAAAATAGCACTTTTCCAAGACTTAGTAACAATAGTTTACAGGAAGGCTATATTCCAGTCCTACTCGATTTTAGAACTGAACAATAAAGAAAAAAAATTAAAAAAAAAAAAAATTAGAAAACAAAACCAAACACAACCCCCAAAAAAGCCAAAAAAAAAACCCAAAAAACAAACCAACCAAAAAAAAAAAACCAAAAAAAAAAAAAAAAACTAACCACAAAAGAAATAAAGGAGAAAAAATTAAAATCAAAGAGTAAAAAATAATCAGAGACAGCCTCAGCATTCTGTATGACAACCTGCCTTCTTACTCAAGAAAAAGATAAGTCACTGGCACAAAATTCTCCTTCAAATACTAGTTGTGCCTCCACCCACATGTCATTCACATTAACTTTTCAGGACAGAAGGTAGTTTTCCATTATCTCTCTTTATTTACACAGAGCATCTCTTGTAGGCAGAGCAAATTAGGTTCTCTTCTCTTATGACCCTTTATTCACAGCAATTCCCTGTCTGGATACACAATGACAAAAAGAACAGGAAGGGAAACAGACCTCGCAAACAGCACAAGACAGGCACTGGCTAGGAATGAAACAGCTTACTGAATGAAATCAGCTTGGGAACAGGTTCTGGCTCAGGAGTATGTGCATCCAAAAAATCACCACCCAGATGTCTTCTACACAGCACTAATATCCCAGTGAAGGTAGCTGCTAAGGATTTATTTATCTCTTTAGAAGTTAGTTCCAACATGCATCTTGAGAGGGTATCACCCCAAGAGCAGTTTCCCACAACATACAGATTATCCCAGAAATCCCTGACTGTGGACATGGCCCAAAGAAATGATCAGCAGCTATTTGAGAGCCTGCCTGTCTATCTTTCTCTGGAGTTTAACTACCTTAGTTTTTTCCCTAGCACTCACCATCAGAGCTTTATTCTCTGCAAATTTTGGTCCACTCACAGTACCCTATTTTATTTGACACATTTGCTGTTTTATCTGGAGTTAACTGCAAGTCTCCCAATAGTTTACCTGTGTAAACTGTCCATGGTCTGTGATTTCTATTCAAAGCCCTTTTTCCTCCTGTGAAATTCCTTTCCACCAGGAAAAACAAAAAAAAACCAAAAACAAAACAAAAAACCCCCCAAAAAGTAGACAGCCAATACAGCCAAATTCACCATACTTTTACCTCTCTCCTGAGCTCTCTTTTGGAGATGCAACACTTTTGACATGTGTGCTGTGTACTTTGTATTTGCATGAAACACACATTTCCTCCATAATTCCCTGGGTTTTTTACAACCATTTTCTTCTGCAATTCTTTACTGCATTAAAGTGCTGGAAATTTCCCCATTTCCATTAGCTTTTCCCTGGGCTGGGCTTCTAAGATTTGAATTCTTCTGTCCCTAGCACTGAAGGGACAGCCAGTGTTGAATCCAAACATCATTACAAGCCATTAATGTTTCTGCTGACTCAAATGCTGAATAGCAGACAAATGCACTAGCAAAGTAGTTAATCATGTATTAAAAGTCACAAAGGGATACAGAATTAATGCTGAAATTCCTCTATCAGCTCATGTAAAGAATATAATTAAAAATAGTTAGAACTGGTATTTTATGGAGCACTAAAAATCAAATGTAGAATCCAAATGCAATGAACTTTTTAAGAACTAAAAATAATCATCCTAAACCAACACTTTTGAAGATGTCTTCCCCCTCCCCCCCTCCCCCCCTTCTTATCAAGGAAGTTTTGGGGTTTTTTTTCAACTTTCTCCCTTCTGAATCTGTCAACAAATGCTTAAAGCAAGAATTTCTGGAAAAACCTTCATTTCCATAGCAATAGATTGAGAGATCAAACACAAGACTTTCAATTACCAGCTAAATTTATACAGTAGAAGAGACCAGAGTACTCAAAAAACCCCAAATGAACAAAAACACACAAAAATAATTTAAAATTAATCCACAAGCCCCCTTACTCAGATTCTGCATTGTGGAAAAACAGGATAAAACCACAAAGACTACGATAATCTAATCAACTTCTGAT
The DNA here is from genome assembly GCA_013399225.1 of Rhipidura dahli. Classification (NCBI taxonomy): domain Eukaryota; kingdom Metazoa; phylum Chordata; class Aves; order Passeriformes; family Rhipiduridae; genus Rhipidura; species Rhipidura dahli. Next base: position 2,254,163 of record VXAC01008060.1, read on the forward strand.
TTTACTTTTCTGTGTGCATGAGCAGTAGGTCTTATGATAAAAGCTTTCATTTGAAGGCTGACAATTGGTATATTTTAGAAAGTCCCAGTAAGTAAAGAAATGCAAGCAAAAATATTTTTCCCAGTTCTCACTCACCCTACTTCTCCACGTATGCCAACGAGATAATTATGTGTTTTATGATTACAGCAGGAAGTAATCTAAAACACTATCATACTTGAATTTTTATTTAAAATTATATAGTGTCCTCATTGCTTACTGGGCTGTGTTATAATTATTTAGCTTAGTACCAGTCATTAAAAAAGTAGATCTATTACTTACTGAATGACATGAGACAGATGGGTTGTTTGTTAAATACTGTTTCTAACTTCTTCTATTTTTGTTTGTTTTGTTTGTTTTTGTGCTCACTGTCATATTGCTCTTAAACACCAAAGTGTTTGTCTAAGCACCAAACAATACTGACTGATGAGCCTGGCATTATAATTCATATTAATGTATGTCTTCCTAGATAATAAGCAGATTTCCACAAACTTTCATAACTTCACATAACAAAAAACTTTAAAAGTAACATACTAGGCAGAACTTTTTTAGTAGGCTTTTAGAACCCTTCAAGAAGTAGTCAATAAAGTGATACATACTGCTTAAAAACACGGATTTTTCTTTCTTTTTTTTTTTTTTCAATTTGATGCAGTGGCAATTTTTGAAGAAATCAATGTCTAGGCAAAGGCAGATTGGAGATTTATGGCAGAAATTTAGTTTCGGATGACTACCACTCTAAAAATGGGCTTCGACTGTTCTAGGCTCACATGATATTTTTTAGCATCTGTTAAAATAATAGCACCTAAAAATATGGCTTCTTTCTAACAGGCAACAGTCCTTCACAACAACTGAAAGTTGCAAAATTCCAGAGAAATTTATTCAAACTCTGAGGGTGTCAGATGAAGCAATTGGGTATTATGGAGAAGTGATACTAGATCTTTGTGGAAGCACCAGCTTTACATTACTGGTTAAAGAGTGGTTTGGTGGTCAGAAGCCACTGGTGGAGCATCTCCACTGAGCTGGCCTGCATGCAATGTCTGGGACTGCAGTAAGGTTTACAGACATAGAACAATGAGGAAAATGAGCTGGTTGAGTAACATTTTAAATGCATAAGCTGAATGCCTCAGTGTATATGCACCTTGCCTCTGGGTACAGGGCCTCTGCAGCTGAAAAACCTTTTCAGCTATAGAATCCCCAAAATTTCCCCTTCCTGCAGCCCCAGGATCTTTCTTTGCCCACCACAAGCCTTGAAATTCAGTTTCATATAAGTACAAGCAGTGCCCCGGAGCACAGGGCAACAGCAGAGGCAAACATCGTGTGACTCCACATGCAAGCTCAAGAGTTCAAGGCCAAATCTCAAGTTCCCAACCACAAAAAAAAGGTGTTGGAGAGGGACTGACTAACTGGAAGAGCTGCTCTGCACTGGCAAGGTTTCCCAGGAGAATAAACCTCATAGAGCTCACTATTCAGGCAAACTTATTCAGGCACAAGCAAAATGTTGAATCTGAGGTGGAAGCCAACAGACTTAAGTAGCATTCCATTAGATTTTTTTTTGAAACACAGTAGGGGATTTCTCCCTTTCCTTTCAAAAAAAAAAACCCCAAAAAGCTTTTCTTCATACAAATATCTGCATTTGATCTCTGTAGGGCATTTGATAGCAAGTGTCAGGTGACATCTTCAATCAGAAACATGGAGGACTAGGTCCTGAATGAGAGGAGAAGGCTTCTCCCAGAGAAAAGTACTCATTCTCCTCTGTATTTTCAGGTCCCCTGAAAATTATCAGTGGCAGTAAACCCTTCCCTGGCTGTGAAACATAAGGGAAGAAAACAAGGTACTGAAATGCAAAATGAAACAATTCTTTGTATGACCCTGAAGAATGCTTACATACAGAGATGTAAGCTATTTTCAGTTCAAAATAAAAATAATAAGAGAAAAGAAGAAAAAGGAAATAGAAAAAGGAAAAATTAGTTTAGTAAAACTGAAGTAAATCTTTTTCTCTTGTTGTCTCAATACAATTGTTGCAAGGTAGTTTTTATCCTTTTTACAAACCAGCTTAGCTCAATTTGAAAACAAAACATTGTGTCAAAATCAAAGAAGAGAATCCATTTCATTTTGAAACCACTGAAATGAAATATAAGCTCCAAATACTTCTCCTCAGCAGAAACTACTGGATGAACTGCATCAAAACAATAAAATAGCTTTGATCAATACCACACTCTGTCTTCCAGTTAATACACTATTTGCATAAACAATTTCATCAGGCATTACCACGAGTGCAATTGAGACCTCAGAAATAAGTCAATCTGCCTACTGGGTAATTTGCTGTGGGATGCAAACTATGCCATTGCTCACAGTCAAGGACAAGAGACGAAGTAGCCAAAGAGAAAATTACATTCCCACAGGTCCCCCCATGCCCTTCCTCAACCAGAGATGTGGCACTGCCATACATATGTGCTGAAACAACAGGCAGGGGAGTTTTTATGATGAAGTATTTGGGATGTATCTACTTTTCCTTCCCAGACAAGGATAGAGCTACAACCATCACACATGGGCACATGGTCCTGTTACTGAAGACTGCCCAGCCTGGTCACGAGGATCAAGGATAGGAGCAGATTGTCAGCTAGGAAGGGTTGAAAAGGCACAGAGTCACAATGCGTGCAAATCCCTGGAAGTATAACCCAGCCTGAAACTGCATCATTACATTGCTGTCCTGTGGCCAGTTTTGCATTCCTTCCCCTAGGAGAAGCATTAACCCCAAGTGACCAGGTCAATCCAGATGAAGCCTGGTGAGGCAGCAGGGATGTTTGTCGGCTGCACCACATGGAATGAGTTACTGCAGCCAGTCAGCCACACCTTAATGGAAAGAAATGCTGGGATGCAACTATGTGAATGACCACTTGCCATGAGGAGTAATTTCATTTCAGGTGGAGAGCACCTTCACTCAAAAACAACACAGGGAGCTCTTGTTCCCCACAGACAAGCAGGCGGATCCTGTGCACCTGCCCCAGCATGGCAAGCAAGAGGTGTGGTGTTCAGGTGCCCAAGTCATGGACCAAGTGAAATTGTTTTGAAGCAATTTTTTTCTGGCATAAAATTTCTGCAGAATAACAAATGGAGGTTGGCCTCATAATTAAAAATTTCAGGGGCCTTCTAGAATACGAATCAGAAAGAAGGCAAATTTGAATATTGCATTAGGGAGAGTTCACGTTCTTGTAGCCCTATGTACACTGTCAGTGTGCATTCCAGTAGCTCGTTATGATTTATCTTCATCAGCCATGGGCTGAAATTACCAGACTCCAATTACTTTGCTTCCCATGTTCAAGAGAAAGAAAAAAAAATTATGTCAGGCCTACCACAGGAGATGGTTTAAAGTGCCTGAGGTAAAGAAAGTAATCTACTGTTCTCTGACATTTGCTGCCTGAAAGTCATTCACATTAACAACCATTCAAACTTGTTTAGTGCAAAGCAATTGCTTCTATTTTCCTCTTGTCAGTAACATTAGCTTCAACTCAAATGTAACTCTTCGAAAGTTTCAAAATGTAAAATGAAATTCAGCGAGGCTTGTCAGGGACATGTAAGGGTCTTGACAGAACATACTGACACTGAATTTGTCTTCCTTAATCTGTTAATTTTGAAATTTCTATTTTCAAGGGAAAACATCCTGATGAGCAGCACTTCTTTTACTGTCTTACGGTAGGTAAGAGATTTATGATGATGTTTACCAGACTCACATTTTAATACAACTCCTAACATAACAAGGACTACGGAGGCAGAAAAATAGATGCGCTCAATTTAAACTAACACATTAAGCGATTATTTATGACAACAACTCGAGGTTTAGTTACATAGCAAAATACATTTAATAACTTAATATCCCATCACCATGAGCAGACTTGTATAACAGGCCATTAACTTCTAAAGACTTTGGGCTTATAAGGTTAATATCTAAAGTGAGAAGGGGAAGTAGGTTAGATGGTTAAACAATAGCAGCTGTCAAGAGACAGCTCAGATAGACAGTGAGGACACTGGCTTTCATCAACATTCTTTCTTCATATGACACCCACTCAAAAAATCCTTTTTTAGTTTCACTTATAGTTAAATAAAACAAACAAAAAACAGTGCAAGGCATACACACAGCCTCACATTTTTGGTATAGTGTTTTTAAGAATAAAATACTTTAAAGTTGTATTACTGATGTGTCTTCTGAACATACTCATATTGTTTGGGGAGGAGGAGATTGCAAGATCAGAGGGTAAAATTAATTTTTATTTTATTTTCTGCTTGTGAAATCAGACAGGAAAAAAAAGTAAACCTGCATGCAAGTTTGTGCTGGCTGTGATAAATTCAACCACATTTCATGCAAATTAGTACTGTTACAGTTCTTTATGGTATAGAATAATTCAACCCAAGAAAAAGCCAAATAATTCCTTAGATGCTAGAAAATTAAAGTAATAAAGTTCAGTATTACATAGTTGATTGTTTCTAAGCTTTGTACATTCATTATTTTTAAACTAGCAGTAAAATAATTACAGACAATAATTAACTTTGAACACTTTGGGGTCAGTAGCTGGTTTACAGACTAAATCAAATGGGTTGATATGAACCTGATGTCTACAACTTACACATCAGATTAGACATTTCACAAACATGGCATTTCTTTGCTCAGTCAGTTTTCTGGTCTTTGCAGTGCATGTCAAGACACCAGTTCCCTTGGGAAGACTGAGCAGTTACCTGAACATAGGAGACCTTACCATAACACATCAAGACCCCAGCACAGTAGTTAATTGTTTTGAAAGAGTTTTACCTACTGCCTTATATTAACAGTAATATCACTATCTTTACTGAGGAATTCAGCATGAAACTGGAAACAGGTAGCTTCATTTGTAACTCCAATTTATTGATTGTGCCAGCTGGCCTATGTCATTCTCTCTAGACAGTTTCATCAGAGGCATCTTAAAATACTCTTATTTCACGATCTAGGCAGAATATACTTTTGCAGATATATGTCCAAAGAAAGGACAGAGAGATAATCAAAATCCTGATCCTGCCCTGCAAGCATTAGCAGTGCAGCAGCTAATTAATTAATGCCCATCTGCCAGCACTTCTCTCCCCCAAAATCTCCACCAGTATATTTTCTACAGTGAAAAAGTCAAGTAACTCCAATTAAATTGTCAACAAGGGTGACTCCCAATAATATGCATGTCTGGCTTTGTCTGGCAGTAGGCAGAGGGGCCTTGTGTGATCTTTTCCACTCTCCCTGGAGAAGGGAAGGCAAGATGGTAAGATCCAGGAGATATATAATAAGAAGACAAATGACAATAATGCCTCAAGCCATCTATACGTAAAGCAATATTTGCAGCCAGCACATACCAACAAAATTAGGTAGAATTATTGGAAGAAAGCTAAGTAATGCAAAAACCTGGTTTGGTTTTAAGAAATGAACTTGCCAGTACTTGGAAGAATATTCTGTGATAAAAACGTGTACAGGAATGCAATGGTATAATCTGAAGTCTTAAGACAAATAATTCTAACCATGTCCATACAACTGATGTACTTTCAGATTTCTGGGGAAAAAAACCATCACATGGGAGGCCTCTAGAATGATTTTGTTTTCTTGTTCTTCTGAGATAGTCTTTCTCAAGCATTCATGTGACAAATCCCACATTACTTCTTGCATTACAAAACTCAGGGACCATTTTATGTGACATAGATCACTCTGCTGACATAAAGCTTTGAAAGAGCTCTAGCTCTTTGGGATTGGAAACAGAGAAAATAAAAAGAAAATACTGTTGATTAGAAAACTCAGAATATTAGAGTATTTAAATTTTCAGACATCAGATACATTGGTACAATCATATCATGCAGTACTTTATTGCTGATTTGTCACTCATTCTAGGGAATCAAATATTATCATTATTTCTTACATGGTGGTAGTACCTTGCAAGCTGATTATTCCAACTAATTTATTTTTATGATTCTTGATAATATTTTTTTTTTCATTTTTGACAAAAAAAGGAGTAAGAATCAAAGATGTTATTTAATTTTTGTTATTTTCACATTCTAGTAGAACGAGCAAACAGTCTTTCAAAAGGAAGATTTCTTACATGGGAAATGATTGCATTCATTTATTAGCTATATCACATTTACAGTAATTCAATCTGTTATCTTTTAATCTGCATTGTTAGTTTCTTGAGATAACTGATCTTCAATATTATTCTATACTCCTGTTTCAGTTCTTATTGTCTGTGGGAATTGCACTGTAGATATAGGAAATTTAGAAAAAACAAACTACCTACCTTTTTGATTTTCCTTCAGCTCCCTGAACTGAGCTATTTAGAACTGCAAAAATAGCTTTTGGGAACTCACCAACTTGACACAAAGATTTTACAATTATAAGCAGCAGAGCCAATGTTTTTTCAGAAGAAAACTTTGTCATAGTGTTTGTATAGAAGCAACGCAGAAGTAAAATTTATACCACTACGGAGTATCTTCCTTGTAACAGAAAACCTAGGATAATACCATTCTAGGATAATGCTGGTGGTGCAGACTCTGAGAATGCATGCAATTTCCTGACCTCAGGTTTGCATGCTGAAAGCTGAGCTGCTGAACATTTTTCAATACTAAGTAATAAACTTGAAGCATCAGGTGAATCTTCTACCTAAGGAATGCAATATTCTCCAAATACTGAGTTTACTAGCTGGTCCAAATAAAATGAGAATGTGTTTAAACTTTATTTATAAATACCAGTGGGTCATACCCAATGGCACTTCTATGCACTGAGGTCATCCCAACTAGCTAGAGCTTTGGTTACACCAAAAATTATGAGGCCACTGCAGAGCATAAAGTGTCTAACAGGCTTGTGTCAGATTTTAAGGAGAGCATGGGATTTCATTCTATCAATGCCTAAAGCAAAGGAAAAAAATTAAAAAAATAAAAACAAAACAACCTGCCAAAAGCTGAGAAACTTGTCACTTGGGAAGCCCCAAGTCTTTAGTTTCAACAAGTGCTGAACACATTCTTTAAAAATCAGGCACAACTTAACAATATTCCATAATAAAGTCAAACCGTAAATCACTGCTCAGTGTTTTATTTTGGATATGGCAAGTTCCTTGTTTGTTTTGCATCAAGAATTCATGAACAAGAAATGAATTCTTCCAACAGTCTGGTTTTTTCTGCCTTGTCATCAGAGGGCAAAAACCATATAAAACAAAAAAAAACCCCAAACCCATGAGATTATAGGTATTGCTAAGGCTGTTTGGGATTAGTTTTACAGAGAAGAGTGACCACAAGAGGAATAAAAGCAGACACTGATGCTTGCAGGACAGCACTACAGCCTTCCTTTGATTCACAGTAGTTCACATCCATAGATGTATTTAAATTTCCAGGTCCAGTATCTGATGTTTAAGTGGAAATTGAAATCCTGATGCAACAGCAAGTTGGAAAGGGAATATCCAGGGTTTGGAGAGTAGATGAGAAAAACAAGTGAAGTAGTAAAGCACATCCAATTCATTGCCATCAGCCCTAGGGAAAATGGTTGAAAGGAAGAAAACTAGGAAAGTCCCCTTGCACCTTCTGCCATGTTTTATATTTTCCGAACAAAACTAAAAATACAACTTCCCTCCAAAATCCACCAATCCATCCATCACAAAACACCTTAACTTATATCTTTCAGAAAAAAAAGAGACAAATGACTGGAGGCTGAAGAAAAGACCTTGACATACTTCCATAACTTACTTCTAAATCTCAAAGCTAAACTTACAAAGTGAATAAAACTACTACTAAAAGAAAAAGGACAGTTGAGCATGAGGAAAAGGCTGTGTGGTAACATAAACACTTTAGAGGAGTATAAGGTGAAACAAAACACAGGTGATTTTATCTCACATCCTTTCACTCTGGACCAGCTGAAGTTGAGTAATGTTTCAAATGTAGGACATTCACAATATTGTAATTAAAATTACAGCAACAAGGAAAAAATCTATACAGAATTACTTCTACTTAATAATAAAACATGTAAAGCTAAATTTGTTTTAGTCTCAATTATATTGGCATGCTTGGTGGCAAACATTTTTAAATTAAATGAGCTTTTCAACTTAAACAGTAACAGCAAGAGTGTAAAAAAATGTAGCCTTGTGGGCTGTCATAAGAAATCTTCGAAGTTAGCACTTTACTTAATTATACAAATGTGTAATATGAAATCGATTTCTTGTGCACTGTATTAGTGCCTTGCTTACTGCAAAATACTTTTGTATTGCTTTTGTCAACATAAATTAGACTTACACAATTTTTTCTAACACTGTTAAATTAAATTATGCACTTTGCAAGTATAATATTAAACCAATGAATTAAGCTTCTAAATTCCATTAAACCATTGTATTTCCTTTATATTCTATAATGGAACTTTAAAAATCAAAATAGTTCTTAAATAAATAAATTCAATAAATCACAGAGAGCAACTGGGCTACCAATTTGAAATTTAAAAAAAAATTAAAAGGGTAAATTTGCATCATATAAAAACCTTTAAATTTGCAGCAATTCTTTGTTCATTAAAAATCAAACAACAGAGAGAATGATACCAGCGATTAATTTTCGGCACGGCTTGCGTTATCATTTCAAGGTCAGGTTTCATTGGCCATGCCTCAGTGGGAGCTTGGTTTTGAGATCACTAAACACTGCTCACAAGGGAAACATCATTAAACATGTACTTGGAAAAGTGAAATCACTTGCAATAGCACTGAAAAACTCTTCTATCCTGCTTTGACCCATTTACCTTCCAGAGAGAAACAGGTGTCCTTCAGCTAGCATTCGTGAGCTGCCAAATCCAGCTCTGACGGAATACCTGAGTATTCTACCCTTAAAAACAGTTTGACCTTCTGACCACAGGTCCAAAGGCTGGTCCAGTCCTGATGATGCCAGGTGAAGACACAAAACCAGTGACCAGTACTTTCAGGAAGGATTAAAAGTAGAACAACTATGAGGCAAATTATGCACCAAGGGGGCTGGAGGTAGAAGAAAGAGCAGTCATTCTTGGCCCCTGCACAGATCAGTGGCAATTTTGACAGACAAGATTACTATGCTGCATGCATCACACAAGGAAGCCAACCTTCAATATCAGTGTTCAAGTCCAAGTTTAATATCAATGGCTGGGATTCTCAAACATTCATGCCGCAAGTACTGTTTCCATTTTTAACAATTCTTCTATGTTTTCTCCAAAGTCCTTTCTAACTTTAGCAATATCTTTAAAAAACTTCCCAAAACCACCAACAATAAAAAATCCATAATAGTTTCTTCCCTCACCATCTTCAACTGGAAAAACAAATCTTTTTACTTCTCAGATGCTTATAATTCTTTCCCAACTTTCAAATTGCATTTATTTTTAATTTATATTGCTTTTTTAATCATTATTTTCTCTTTACCCCAACATAATTCCTTGACACAACTGGTAAGATTAAGTAGTGTTTCCCCTCACCATAAGCCATCCTTACAATGCAGGGAGTTCCAAATAGGAAGGTGAATCCAGCTTGCTGCAGACATCCAGGTAACTGGTATAATTTATGTATGTCTCTCACATGACTGATTGAGACAAAACACCACTTAGAAAAACGTACTGAAAATAAGTGTCTGCTTCTTTGCAAATGACAGCTGGCAGGAACTTACAGTTTTGTCTATTTTTTTTCAAATTCAGAAAATACAACAGGTATAGATTTTTTCTCCTTCATAGCTACTGTAATACACTAGGGGAGAGAAAAGTACTTCTAACCATCTGCCTAGTTATTAAAGATGTTACAACGATTTACAGAAAAGTGTTTCAGTATGTTGAAACCATTTTTTTTACAAAGCTATCAGAATATTTTTCTTGAAATTGATATTTATTTCAACATATCTATGTGTTTAGGTGCATATACACAGTTTTATATCTCAGAACAAAGGCTTGTCTATTTCTTTCAAATACTTTTCCTGAAAATACTGCCAGCAACACCTATGAATGGTGATGGACACTCACAAACAAATTCTGGAAGCAATCAGGGACTGCAAGGTTTCAATTCAGTGCTGCAATCCAAACAAGTTAGATATTTTCCTGTCCTTGAACACAATAGAGAAAATCAGTCTGCTTTTTTTTTCTTTTTTTTTTTTTTTCATTCTTTTTTCTTTTTTTCTTTGCAAAGCAAGCAAGACAGATGGATTTTGAAGCATGTCTTTCACCATGACTCTTTCAGGAACTGTTGACATCAGTTCTTCCATCTATGCCTTGAATAATTTCCCTACAAAAGGTAGAGGAGAAAACATACCTTCCCTCATTGTCCCATGCTGTTCCTTGACCCCAGCCTTCAAGGATAGGTCCCTTGCCTACTTCTGCCACTTAGTTACAGTGGTGCGTGCCAGACTTTCAACAGCAGAAGTGCAGCAGGGATTTGCAAGGGACAGGGTGGTCCTCATGTCCTGCAATGCCTCGATCTCTTCCCCTCTTCTTTTACAGTACATTAGATCTAAATTGCTAAATTGTTGTCTTACCATTTCCATCTCCTCTGGTCCCTTAAACCCATGGGAGAATGTACCCTATGCATCCTGGGGGACACGGGAAGCCAGGAGCTGTCTCTGCAGGTTAACAGCCTCATGGAGGAAGAAACAGAGTGCCAAACCACCTTTCAGGCAAAGTGAGCTGAACAGCATGGCCTGGAGGCAGCTGGGAGACCAGAGCATCAGTAGCTGTTGTGATGGTAAAGTTTATCAACTAATTCATTCCTAAGAAAATCTAAGATAGCAGAGAGCATTTCAAGACCTCTCTTGCTCTCCCCTGCTTTTTATTTTAAAATAGGGAATGCTGTTCTCTTACACAAGGACTTCAGCTGATTCTCTACAGTGGAGGATGGGGTGGAGGGGCTTTGGTAAGCAAATGCTGGCTTCACTACCTCTGGGGTTTTCTCTGTCACTGTGTAACTGTCAAGGGAGCACAAGAATCCTTCAGAAAAATCAAAAGGCCTGAGGGCCAGCAGCTAGAGAGGACTCAGTCTGTTAACTCCTGGCACACACATAACAGTACCACAAAAATAAATCCAGAAATTACAGAATGCTAGAAAGAAATTGTTTTAGAGATCACCACAAAAACATCACAAAAACAGCAACAAAAAATGTAAGAACCAAAGAAATGGACACTGACTATGCAAGCCCAAAAGATAAGAAGCCCAGGGAAACAAACTTGGTCATGTCTGGCTTGACATCTAAGATCTTAAATGGAAGGTGAAAGACATTAGATTACAAAAAAAATTCTGTAGCCTTCTGAAGAGCTGAAAGGCTGTTTCTTTGATTGCAATTTAACTTGTGAAACAAAGGTGAAACTTGCTCAGAGAAACTTGCTACACATGCAGGTTTAAGAAACGTCAGAGTAATGCTCTAAAATGTGCAAACTCAAGCAATTTAAGAGTTTGCATCTTTTACGCATTTTAAGGGAAATAATTCTCTTTTAAATGTCAAACCACATTTTTTATTAATTTTCTTTTTCTCTAACTGCCAGAAGAAACTTTCAAGTGAAAGAACTTGAAGGATCTTCATGTCTGCTGTAGTTGTTTATAGCAAATTATATGCACAAAAACTATATTGCAGTAAAAGAGCAAAATAAAGTATTTAAAAGTTAAGGAATGCGTCCTTTCAGACATCAGCAACAACTTTTGTTCAGTTTCTTTATACATATGCATTATATTATTATTGTCCTTGAGGCAAGGTTGGAAAATCTGTACATAAAAATACAATGTCAACTAATGTAGGTGGCACAAGCTGAAAAAAAAAAGCAATAAACACAACTGTGTATATATTTTTCCTGTATTTCTTGCATGCAGCTTTTAAATAATCAAACTAGATTGCAACAAAGAACATGCCTTACCGTCAGCTGTAGGCACAAGTTAATGCTGCAGCACTGGTGCATGAGCCTTCACGTATTTTGTACATAGAAGCACATGGCCCACCAGGCATTCGTCAGAGAAGATCCTGAAAGGTTTGCCTAGCCTGTAAGTTATTCATCTTTGTCAGAATATGAGTTTAACAACCTATGCTATGACCTGTAATATGGTAGGGAAGTTTATCACTTTTCTGTACTGATGCAATCAGCTAAGAAAAAAACTTTCTTGATTGATTTAAAATTAGAAAAACAGAAGCAGAAGGATACTAAATAGATATTGGTTTATTAGAGAAGTTATTCTGAATATGCATAGGATATTGAATATTTAAATTTTTTTTTTATCTGACTCAGATCAAGTATTTTAAATTCTTAACTATTTCAAATATGGAATTAGCGTATTGTCCACTACAGCACAGGTTAAGAAAAAAGAGCAGATTCCAGGATGGTACTGTCTATTAATGGAGGATGTTCTTTATTTCCCTCATTTTTATACACAATCACCTAATTTCTCCTTATAAGAATTCTAACAGTTGCAACATAGTATTTGTCCATTCAGAATTAAAACAAGTTTACCATAAAATACATTTCACCAGTGTGCAGCATACCATAATGACAGTGGATACTGTCATTGACAGGCAGGACCTGACTGATACAAAATATGTAGAGACTCTATCTGCTACTGCAAATACAGGTTCCCACTGAGAAAAAACAAAGAGAAAGAAGCACAAAATCCTGCCATAAAACCCAGTGTGGCTGGAGTTTCACACTCCTGGGAAGACAGTGGAAAAAGAATGATTGCCTCTCTCCAAGGTATTATGAGGATTAGTATACAGACTAACAGGGTACTCAGATCAGACTAGAAAGGGACTGCAAAAGAGGAATCAGTTTGAAGAACTGCTTGCGGTTTCACTGATTTTCTAACTGGCAATAACTTACAGGGTACAAGAAACAAAGTCTCTCTTTTCTAGCATATCCTCAGCACCTCTGCAGCCAGCATCAAAGCAAACTGGATAACTATTTCCCCATTTCAGTCAGTGTACAAAGCCCATTCACAATACATCAGCTGAGCTCCAGCAGACAAACAACTTGACAAGACAAGCTGAAGCAATATGTGTCAAAGAGATTGAATTCCACTTTCATATTAGTACAGAAGAAGACAGTGCATGATTATTGCTTGGAGCGTGTGGTTGTTTAGGGGATAATGGTAGTACCTTAACACTGAGAAGTAATGGAAATTGTCTGTCTTGTTCTCATTCTTTCTGAGACAGTCACTTGTGATGTGTCTTGTTACACTGCCAGGTCATTTCTCTCTTCAGGCTCCTTAAATATCACCTGTCCAAGTTGACAATACATCTCTCCAATGATGGCATTATGCTTAGTCCCTTGCAAAATAGCTAGACACTTGCTTTATCAAGGATGAAAAGTCACATTTTACTTGCAGAAATTAAAATATTAGAGGCTGGACACTATAATAGAGCTCTGCTTCCCAATGCTGCCTGTTTGCCAGGATGCTCAGACCTCAGTATCAAGTCATCTTATTGTGCTCAGGCCCATGTCGTCCTTTATGATCTTATTTATCATAAAGAAGAATACTCTTAATGTTGCTAAATTCAAAGAGATTGATTCAATTATTAAATTTCCAAACAACAAAAAGTATATACAATGACTTTCACATTTTTTAAATGCAGTCATGTTTACTGAGAGGAACTTCTATTACAGAAGCTGCAGTGCCTCCAGTAACCCATTTTTTCACACCAGCAACTGATCTGTGAAGAAAACAACTCAGCAAATCCTGCTCCAAAAACCAGACCTTTAGCACCAGAGACAAAAGAGTTTCTTCATGAGCTGTCAGTACTATATTTAATCCCCCATTACAAGTCCACATTGGACAGAGTAAGGCATAGCATGAAACACAGAAAGAAGGATGGTGAGAATAACAGTAGGAAATTTAAAGGCAGATTTTTGCAATTCAAGACTGAAAGAAACAGATTGTAAATACTACTGGGTTGGGTTTTTTTGCACTTGTTGTTTTTTACTAGAATTGCTGCACATTTGTTTCATAGCATGTATAATGGTCTAGACAGGCAGAAATAAGCCTGTCCATCATACCCCAGCACCTTACACAGAATTACAGGATGGCTGCTCTCGAGGTGCAGATAAAACACGTATTGGCACATGTGCCTTCTGAGAGAATAATGTGTCTGAGAGATTAGTTTTAGGACAAAAAAATGCATAGCAGGAGCATCTGGTATTTTCTAGCTTAAGTCTGCCCACAAGGTAGACTTTCAGAGTGGACTGAAAGGTTATGGCTTCCACAGAACCTGCACCGTGTGAGATGCAGGAATTCCAGCTGAAGCCTCACCCAAGGGAACCCCCAGCATATCTATTTCTAACAGATCTTTAAATCACCTGGAGTCATCACAGAAATTATTGTACAGACTCAGAATTCCCACCTTAAACTTGCAAATTCTTTCTTAAACACAGAGACAGAAAGCTGATTTGCAAAAGCAATACTGAAGAGTGATGGCACTTTTTCCCCACTGTGGGACCAGAGCAAATTAACAACAGAGAAAAAAACCCTGCATTTGTGAACTGCCTTAATTTAATGCACATGACAACTAGTAAATTCAGGACTAAATAATTCACAGTGAAGCATAAGCATCACAGTTTATTGATTTCTACACAATCCGATTGTTACATACACTTTTTTCTCATTGTATAAAGTATGTGTATATGCTCTGAATATGCCCATCAGTAAAGTGACAATGAAAAATGTCTACCATCTTAACTTGTCATTCGAATACACATCCCTCACCTTTTCCAATTACTGCTAGGCAAGATAAGCCACATCTAAAAAACTTTTTATTTGTTTCTTTTCTCTAGAGGTTCTTATACTATATTCATCACCATATGAACTGCAAACCTACAAGCATATTATGCAATATGAATAATTTCTACAACATATTATTTGTTCTCTCATCCATTTTTAAGACAGAAGCATCCATATTTGCTTTAAACTTAAATTCTGTTTCTAGGCTCCATGGAGGGAATAGCTGGTGCTGAAGGGTTATGTATGGTCGTGTTAAAATAAAAAAAAAAGAAAAAGAAAACCCAAAACCAAAAAACTGAGCATCAGAAAAAGAAAACTTGGTAATGGCAACCTAACAAGTCTTCAAGATGAAGTGGCAGACACACAAAGAAAAGAAGAACATGCTCAACTTGCATGATCCTTAATTAAGGCTATTTGGAAGACAAAAGGCAAGGGCTAAGCCTCACCCCTTCCCTCTCACCCCCCCAAAAAAAAAGTTCAGATATACATTGATCTCCACTGATTTCTACGCAGTATGTTGGCTGCATTCTTCCCACACTCCCCATCCACCCCTTATTATATCAAGTTAACACCAAAAATCAACTCTCCATGGGCAGATACAAAGAACTCTTGCTCACACTGAGCTGAATGCAAAGCAGTTTTACTTCTTTATTTTCATAAAGAGGGTCTGTCTACAGGACCACAATATCTACATCAGTGATAAAACCTATCTATGAATGAATGAACATTTCACCCCTTACATTTGATCTTCATTGTATAAGATTTTCATTACAAAATATTTAGCATTCAGATAAATAAATCCAAGATCTTATTGTAGCCAGCCCAACAAAAGTAAAAAAAGTGCTTGTTCTGAAAAAAAAAAATCATGTGAGGTAAATAAATTTGAGAAAAACTGCTGGGGAAACATTCACAGTCACCCCTGTTTTCCAAATAGCAATGAGACACCAAAGTAAAGTGATTTGTTAAAGGTGATGCCAAAGGCCATAAGCAGAGAGCAGGTCTCTTGAATTGCAGTTGTGTGTTGTCTTTAAAGGCCATTACTTTAAGGAAACATGGTACAACTCAACCAGTTTATTTATTTGTAACCATCTGAGCTGCTACAGGTTGTGCACTGTGAATAGAGCACATCATATTCCCAGTGGGTGTTCATGCTCTGGCATTTCAGCCTAATTGTTAGAGTTCATTTTACAGATAAAAGAAGGTATATTGTCAAATATATTTTCACCAGTCCCTCTCATCGAGCACAATTTCTCTAAAATAAAGGTAATAAACTGCAAAATATGTACTTGTGGTACTGTTATAGTATCTGAAATGTTTAATTATCTGAATGATAATTTAGCATGTTGTTATTTCTGAGGGTAATGAAATAGCTTTTAGCAATTAATGACCTGAAAAACAAAATGCCTAAAATGAAATAGATTTCAAAGGTAACTTGAAATGAAAAATACTAGTATACAAAGGAATAAAAGGCTTATGCATTTGAGGTGGAGATATGAAACACTGAAAATAAATTTTGCCCCCGTGAGAAATCACTGCCTAAATCATGTCTGTATCTCTAAACTCAGTATTAATTCTGGTCACATCACATGTAAACAACAAGATTTTGCTTCCAGATTTCAACTTTCTACCAGATTTTTCTTATTTTGGTTTCCTAATCCTCCTGACAACAAACTCTTGCACAAAGCCATACCATTAATTCTGCAGAAAAGGATGGAATACAGATTTGGAGAGTGGTTGGAAAGATGGGGATAAAAGACTTGGGTTAGAAGAAAACTAATTTGGCATGCAGTTTCAAGAATAGACCTTCAAAAGCTTTAAAACATTATTCAATACTAAGGAAAGTTGGAGAAATTTTGCCCTAGTTTACAAGCCAAGGACTACAGGACCTCTTCTAGTTCCAGTGCCTAAATGTCCTCCTTAATGGTCCATGACTCTCAGATCTCTTTTCCCACTCTGTATATATGGCTTACTTTGTTTTTGTTATATTTCAAATCTTAAACTTGAAACATAGATTAGAATCACCCAATAAAAACCACTGTAAATTAGAACTTCAGACTTTATTCAAGAGGCTTCTTTTTCTATCAGTTTCATAACATTCTGTAATTTGCAAGCTTTATCATAGTTACATTTGCTTTATAAATTGCATGGAACTCTTCCTGATAGGGCCCAAACAGAAATGCTTATTCAATTAAGCATTATTATATATACATTATTATAATTAATCCATAAAAACAGTTTTAGATGTATAAGCCAGCTCTTTTCCATTTGAGTTGATTTTATTCTGGTTTCTTAATCAAAATGCCTTATATCAAATTAAATGCATTAGAGAAGAACAATATCAGCTTTATTAACCAAATCTGTAATTTAATTTTTAAAAATCAAGTTATTTTGACAAGAGCATTCTATAAATCTGTTGACTGTCTCCAATTATATTACTTCCTTAATTCTTCATTAATCAAGCTTGGTATTGGCTGTTCCATTATTCTGTTCAGAATAAAAGTCAAGATGACAAGCCTTTAATTAATTGGGTGATCCTAAGCCTTCATGTCAGTATTTTTAATGTTTGTTTTTCAAGTCATCTGGAGCTTTCCAGGACTGCTCCAGATTTTTATTTGAAAACAGCAAGCAAAACCAGGTAACATTAAGAGCCTTGACAAGTCATTCTTAGCTTTCTAGAACTACTGATCACCTGAGGTGCAGCCTGACATCAGCTGCTGCTTAATATGCTCCTCAATTCATTGTTAAAATGGAGGCTATTTAATTATCATTCCATACAAAAGCATCACATGGTCCATTCCCCCTCTCAGCACCAGCAGGGGGATTTACTGAGAAATAAGGTGAAGAGAGTGAAATTCACTCAGTTCTGCTTCATACAGTCTAGGATCAAATTAGGTGAAAATAATTATGCTGCCCACTATTAAAATGAAACAAATTTAAAAGAATTAAAAAGCAAACAAGAATTAAATGAAAAACAAATATTTATTTAGCAGAAAAAGGTCCAAAAAAATTGATGCCTGTATGAAACAGGACTTTTGGGAAGAATGACATGATACCTCTTTGTAATGGCTTTGGAGAGACATATAAGGGTGAGAGAAAAAATACTGAATGCATTTAGTGAATCTCATCAACATTCCCTACCCCAGCACACGCTGCTGGTACTGCTTTCCTCTTCCCCTTCCACTCCTGCTACACACAGCCCTCCAAATCTAATACAAAATACTCTGACAAAAGTGCCAAAATAACTGAAAAATTAATATACTTCCAAAGCATTTCAGTAGTGCAATTATCAGAGCAACTTAAAAAAAACCTAATTAAAATTTTCCCTGATTAATTTTTAATAGACTGATAAATGAAAATACAATGAAAGCCATTCCTATAAAAGTTTGTTTTATTTACGTACTTACCAATTCTCAAACACCATAAAATTAATATTGCATTCCTGAACAGTTAAGAGACCTTAATTATGAAACCAAACTAAACCATCAAACACACTAATCAGTCATGCTAAAAAAATTTATTTATTTCAGCTGAAATTAAAAATAGAAGCCTCAGTTCAAAAAAAAGAGCTCCAGTCTTCTGAAAGGGAAAGATTATCTGAACCTGCAGTCATGTTTTTAAGAAGCAGACACAGACCAAATATCTATGAACATCATTTCCCCAGCTTTGGAGATGCTCTAATCAGGCTGTGAGTTATCTGGCCTGGGTGCACCCACAGCACTTTCAAGCGCTGCAATATGAATTATTGTCCACATCCATTCTTTTACAGCTGGAATGGGCACCGTGGATTAATGTACTGCAATATATTTTTTTTGCCACAGACAGTGCTCCTCTCAGAAGTGTGATCTATTAAGTAGTTACATGCACTTTGGATAAATCATGATGGTCTCAGTGTGCTGTGGCGTGCTCTGCTCTGGGAAAAGCCACCAAACAAACCAAGGTGAGACAAGAGATGGAGAAACTGCTTGAGAGACAGGGGAGCTTTGTGTGATGTTGGCAGCTGTTCCCTTTCCTCCCCCTGCCTCTACCACACTGTAAAATTGTATCCTGACCTAGTGTTCTTCATGAGAAAGAGAACCAGTAACTCTAGGCAAGGTCTTTGTGCCTAAACCTTTATTGACCAGTGTGCCAAGCACCAATCACCACAACCGTGTCTTGCTGTAGGTAACTCATCCCCCCCTGCCCACTGGTAGAGACTTCAGAAAAAAGGCAGAAGAGGCCACTGCACACAACAAAGGCTAAGAAATGTGGGTGGCCATGCTGGAGGAGCCCACCTGCCTAGGTCTGCTATCCTAATTCTAAGTGAAGAGCATCAGACTGACTTACTGCTGAATGTGACACTATGCTACAAAAAACTAGCCACAAACAAAACTCTTCTGAAAAATGAAGCATGAGAGAATTCAGGAAACCCATGCCTCGTTGTACAACATGGCACTCACAATGTTGCAGGAAGAAAGTTTCCCATTAGTGCAGAGGGAACTTGCAGCTATAAGTACCATGTAAATGATAATAAGCAAGTATCATTGCTGAATATAGCAAACAAAAAAAAAATGTTGAAAACTAATTTAGGGGAAGTCAGTGTCTGAACTTGCAGTTCACTGCCAATTCAACTGAGTCATCAGCATCGCGCTCCTTTGGAAAAAGAGGATACCATGCCTAATTTACACAATCTGACAAGAACTTGGCTGGGCAGTCTGCCTGGTCTCTTGCTAGGTAAGTCAGCTGCACTACATTCCTTTCTTATGGATATAAGCATCATTAGGATTCTATATGTGATACTGGTATCTCAGCAATAGCAAGCGGCACAATAAACAGAGCATGGTTGCTGGTGCCAGATGATGGCCCAAATCAGATGGCTCTTCTACAGGATGCCTTCTCAATAACAATTTCAGTATTCAGTCTTAAAAGGGAATATGATAAAGTTCCTTAGTCCAGACTTTTTTCCATTGTTTTAATATCTCCTTCCTCCACCCTCCCCATATCATAACCAACTGGTAAACCTATATGGAACAAGGCTCTGATGCATTTGGAATCTGATAGCGAGATCTTAAATGGTTCCAATTACTACCTGGCCAAAAGCCCAGAAACAGTCACAAGTGCCAAACACATTTGTAAAAACAACAGCAACTTATAAATATTGGTGTAATGAGTGCTCTTCTGGAATGACATATGTAAAATAATTTTTAAAATTATCATCTTCATTTCATTTCAAGTTGTTCATCTTTAGTTGATTCTTAAAATGTGTTCAAACTGTAAACAACAAAAATATGAGCAATAAAACCATGTAATTTAAGCACTCGAAATGTATTCAAGTTCCCCTATAAGCTATAGTCTAAATCCATAAAAATACCTACTTTGAGGGAAATAAGGTAAAAATTTTGCTTGAAACATGAAGACAGCCATTTTTCTTTAAAGGTAAATATTTCTCTCTGACCCCTTTAAAAAACATGGTTGGAAATTATGCATTTATCTGTATTTTTATTAGTTTTCAAAGTTTTAAACAATTGCAGTTGCACTACTGCAAGGGACACAAATGAAGAGCACAGCTTATCCATTCAGTGCTGTATATTCCAGGGGCCTCCTGTGATGTTGACTCTACCCAATTTTACAATATACCAATATCCTAAATTCTCATGTACAGCACAAACTAAAACCTATAAATCCAGGTCCCTACCCTGAACCCTCTGCCATCACCCTGCAAGTGTAGATAGAAGGCAACAAACACTGTGTGCAGTAGCACTGTACGCGTCCCACATCAGCACATGCAGATTCTATAGTGCAATATCCCCCTCCCTCCACTCATTTGAAAAATCATTTACAATTTTTATGTAGCCACAATAACATTTTAGTTCTCCAGATGGCCATGCAGGGTCACTTTCTGGATGGCAACATCATGGGGGTCCCTTCATTATAAATCCCAAGACAGTGGTCAAAAGTATTTGAGCTTGCTTTTGTTTTTCAGTACTTACTCATGTTTTGGGGTTTTTTTTGTTTCTTAGAGAATAATTCAGCAGTATCCTGTACTCTATGTATATTTTTTTTGAAATTAATATATGTGGAAACTCCACACAAATATTCTGCACTTGAAAAAGGCAGCAGAAAGCAGCCCAGCTCCCAAGCCTTCAGTTGCAGGGGATCATGTGCCAGCACTGCATCACTGAACCAGCATCTCCTGCTCTCGTGCCTCGAGGCTGACTGCTACCAATAGCAGGTCTCTGTGACGGGTAATGATTTTGAACTATGAAATAACAATAACAATAGTAATAATAATAATATCTTTGATAAATATTTTTTCTTTCTCAGCTCTGCTCAAGCTATAAAGCTTTCTGCCCTGCCCTTGTTCATTTCATTATCAAAACAAAACAAACAAACAAAAATAAGGAGACACACAGGACTCTTTTTTCCAACTGTTTCACAATTCTTCATGCTTTTCTGAAAAATCACACCCTTGTGCTGGACTTCAGTAAAGTAGGAGCGAGCAATTCCACTGTGTACATATATTAAACTCTAGACAGGCTGAACTATTGACCTCTTTTGCTGCTAAAATATCAGTTAATCATAAACTGAGCTGTGAGCTGTTACTCAGAAGCAGCAGCCAACATAAGAGAACAAGTTCTAATTTGCAGCTGAAAAGGCAGGCTAAGTGGACAAGTTTAGATTATCACATATTTTCTACACCCTCCCCCTCTCCCTCCACTTCCCCAAGGAAAGAAAGGCAATCACAACTCAGAGGATACACTCAGAAGGACAACACACCCCAAAGTCACAGAAAACAGCCTTGAGGATTACTTCTGGTTAAAATGTTACCCTCTACCTTTTGTTTTGGTGTAAAAATCCTGGAGAAGTGAATAATCTGCGCAATGTCACCAGGCAAGAGGTGAAGTCACAATGAAATAAAGTTCAGGTGCCCTGTGAGAACTGAGGGGCAGGCAGTACCCTTCAGCTTCAGCAGCTGGGAACACAATGCCGTGATCATGTGTGGTGCTTAGAAGAAGAAATAACAAAGCACACACCTGGCTCTTACAGAGGATAATGTCAGAAAATGGTGTTTTGCTTCAGATGTTTCAGACTTTTGCCATTTAAAAACAATCAGTGGTTTCATACATTTGATTGCTCAGCACTATCTTTAATCAGAGACTGATAAAACCACATCTAGCAAAATGCCTTCACTTCAGCACAGTAAAGATTACCTGGGAAATGCCAGGTAGACAAACAGGCTGTCAGAGGACTTAACTAGTGGAAGAATTATTCCTTCATTAAAGAACAATTTTGTTTAGCATTAGTGGAAACATTTAGTAAATGAGTCACCAGACACTAGTTTTGCTATGAGGAAGACATAAAATGATCTAAATACCTAATAATAAAAGTGCATGTATGACAATGAGGAAAGTACCATCATCACTCAAATCACTAAAGAGTAGAATACATCACCAGCAAAGCGGAGGACAACTGATCAATAAGACATTATTAAGAAATAGCATGAAATTATAAATACTGAATGAATTATGGGGAAAAAATACTTTAAACGTAATTTGAAAACAATGTTGATATTTGCTTAAGCATTAAATAAACAAAGAGCAGAATACTAGCTTATGCTCATTATTTTTCAGTGAGTTTGCTGTTGCTGCTACTCGGAATGTAAACTTCAATCCTTGCAATCTCATCAGATAAACACTCTCTAATGCACACTTTTTAATCTGTATAGAGAGTAGTCAATCTTCATGTTAAAAATTCATTTATTTCCCACCATTCCATCTGATACTGAGCAGATAATCAATTATAACTTGTTTCAGAATTTGAACTAATATGTATAAAACTTACGGAAAGACAAAATTGACAAAGAACATTGACAGAAAAGAGACTATGTGTCTGAAAAAAAAAATGATCTTGTCAGAAACGTGAATTAGGAATAATTGAAGAAAATCCAGGAATAAGATATTGCTGCAGAGATGTCATCTAATATAGTGCAGTCAATCACCTGCCAGTCACCCGTACAATACTGACAGCAGCAGGGACTGCAGGGTGATATATTCCATTATTACCTTTACCTTTTCTTACAAAACTTCTCTTAGGAGGAGACTAATTTTTATGTTAATAATTCACTTTTTACAAGCAAAATATATGTATACCCAGCCCAAAAAAATCATATTGACTTGGACTTGCAGTTATCTATCAGACGCCTTGGGAGAACAGTGCAGAAAAGGAAGGTCTGTCTCATTTTCCAGACAGGTGAGGAGGCAGCAGGGCTGCTGTTCAAGATGGTTCTGTTCTGACTCATCCCTGGTGCTGGGGACAATATTTCAGTCTTCACAAACCCTTGCTGACACACCTTCTTCTAACTGAAACTAGCTAATAGTAAAAATTATTTGCCTTCATTTTCATGGAATAGGAAGAATCAGTCTTGTTGCGAGGTAAACAGCTTGAAATTTTATAATTATTAAAATAACACTGTCACAGAATTTCAGAACTTTCTGCTCAAGTACTATTTTAATCTGCTTAATTTCATAGTGGATGAAATTGAGTTGAAATTTTTTCTCAAGTCAGTGTATATTTTGGAGCCTTACCTGTGAGCATTATGCTTAAGATTTAAAAATAAAAACACACTCACAATAACATTGTTTCCCTTAACTGGCTTTTAAAAACATGTCAAATAAATCATTACTTCCTTTCTTTTCCTTTCCTTTCCCATTAAAAATCTTTACTCTGTCACAGCCTGGGTAAATTAAGTCACATTTTTTCAAGTGCTAGAAAAACAACCTGAACATTTGGATTTGTTAGTCTCGGCTCAGCCTCTTTAAGACAGAAGCTGTTTTCCAATTCCTACTTTTTCAGAAGAATGTCTAAACCAATTCTGTGCAATAAACCAATACTTTGACCATACTTAGATCTCAAAGACTGACACCTTAACTGAGATAGACACATAGATCTTTTTGCTTCATTGGAAAGACAGATTAAATTATAAAAACGATCACAAACTCCAAAAGACGGCTTCAGTTTAGCCTTACTCCAGATTTGTGCCTCAGCTTCTGACCATACTATGCTCAAATTTTAAAAAAGATTCTCTAATTTTCTGGATTTCATACTCACTGACCTTATCTGCAAGAATTCCTGGCTTCTGATCCAGATCCTGACACTCTTTCTTAAGTAAACGAAATGAGTCGTCATCCATCAGAGATGTCACCAACTTGTGAAAAAACTATTCACATTTCTGATTCTCATATGTACATATATACATGACACATGGAAACCCGACACTCCAGCTTGTCCTTCTGATTACTTTACTGCGATTTTGAATGGATGGTTATCAGCACACTTTGCTAAACCTAATACTGGGACAACTTTAAAATACCATCAGGCCCTAGTAGTCCTGAGACTAGGAGGGAAAAACCCACAATTTAGTTTATGCTTCTTTTCTTCGCAGCCTGAGATTCAAATCTACAATTATTCTCCCCTGCAACAATGAGACATAGGTATTATCTTTCTTCTTGAGAAAGCTGACATTAAAATAACTTTAAGAAGCATTAGAAGGAACAGCATATAACACAAGTTGGCAGTGCTTAATCTTCTTGGTACTGGCCATGCAGGGGCACTCTAAGAAATTGGAGGCAGACTGTAGGGCTCAGCAGCACATGATTTTGGTTATAACAGTCAAAAATGGAGAAAACACTCCAATAATAATTTCAATTGTATTTTACAACTTAGAGAATCATGGAATATTCTGAGTTGTAAATGACACACAAGAATCATGGAGTCCTACTCCCCGTCCTGCACAGGGGAGACCCAAGAGTCACACCATGTGCCTGAGAGTGCAGTCCAAATGCTTCTTGAACTCTGGAAGGCTTGGTGCTGTGATCACTTCCCTCGGGAGCAGTCATAGCTGGAGATTTTAGTATTTATATTTTAGTTCTTGGAGGTGCTGTCAGGCCCTGCCTAACTGCTTGGGAAAAGACAAATTATGCACAAGTGGGTTTGTTTTTTTTTTCCAAGGGTCTGTTTCTTAAACATATCCTTTTTTTCCCATGGAATTCCCTTTATGTGCAAGTTTATTTAAAATGCATTTGAAAATATGAAGGTGAAGAAGCAAGGAGGTCAGTACTTTCCAGAAATCAAGTTCCCTTCCTTGCGTGAGGAGGAGTAAAACGTTTTCTTAGACTTCTAATTTCCCACCTGCAAACCTACCCTCCAAGGGATAGCAACCTAGACAATGACTAGGTAAAGAAGATGTCACAGAAAAACCTTCCTGATCCAGAAACTTGGGGATCCTGTGGGTGTGAAGTGAATCATTAAGTACCGATAGGAGTTAATTAGAGCCATCAGGCCTGCCAATCAATTAAACGATAAAGTAAACAATTTTGGGTTTTTTGTTAATTTTTCCAGAGCAACACTCACCAGCACACTTGGTCCTGGTGATGAGTGGTGGTCCCGGCT
The DNA here is from genome assembly GCA_013399225.1 of Rhipidura dahli. NCBI lineage: Eukaryota > Metazoa > Chordata > Aves > Passeriformes > Rhipiduridae > Rhipidura > Rhipidura dahli. The sequence continues at coordinate 2,279,344 of VXAC01008060.1, forward strand.
GCCCCGTCCCCCCTTCTCCCGGTCTGGTGAGCAGGACCCGAATCTCGTACTCGGTGTCAGGATCCAGGTGCCAGAGCTTGTATGTCGGTGCGTTCACTGCATGGGTTTCGGTCCAAGTCCCAGATGTCATCCGGTATTCCACTTCTTTCAGGATAATGGGGCCGTCCCCAATGATGGAGTTGGCATTCAGCTGGATGAGCAAGTACGTAGGCCCAACGCCCAGCAGCTGCGGGGGTGCTATTGGCCGAGGTGGCTCTGCAGGGGAGACAAAAAATAAGCCAGTGGTAAAACAAAAGCTGGAAAACCCACTAAGAGGAGGGCTCTCTACACAGAAAGTTGTCAGAGTTTGGTCAGCAAAGATTCCAAAGCTCAGAAGCAAATTCAAACTGACATCAATGAAGAAGAGCTGAGGAGAATTTCAGCTGATGGGAGTGAGCGGTGCACTACTGGCATCTGCTCAATGTTATTTTTTCCTTTTAAAATGGTCAGCTAGAGACCACAAAATCCTGTCTGATTTATATATTGCTGGTGCTTGAGATTTTTTTCTGAAAAAAACCTATCCTCATTTATATAATTTACTATACCAATACCTTGAGATTTTATTTTATTGACTGAAGCCACTTTCGTACTTTCCTTATAGAAAGAGCTGCAAGAGATGATATGCTACCCCTGCACAGAATATTCTTAAAAATGAGTATCACTGCAGCTACTCTGAAACCCACTGGCTGCAGTTAGGGAAAAGGATGCAGAAATCTATTACAGGCATTCAGAATATTCAGAACTGAGCAAAGCTGCCAGGAGAATGACAAAATAAAGACATATGGCAACAAAATACAATATTTTATTCTTTAGTAAGTTACTAGTGATTTTGAAACTTGAACAATAGGAAGTGTGCTGCCTTTTGTCATCCCCTCTTCTCATCAGCTTTTGCTGCCTAAATATTTCAATGCAGCTGCAAACTGAAAAAGGTAATGACACACCAAACAGGAAGAGGTGGTCCTCCTTACCCTGAGAAATGTTAACATAGAAACATTGCCTCAGCATGATTTATTTTAAGAAACAAATTGCAAGCAACAAGTATTTTTGTAATAAAATGAACTCACTGATAAACATGGTGGTTTCATTTTCATTCCAGATGGCTCATATTTCAACTAATTTGTTTCAGTTAATTAGGCAACGATGCTAAATTCAGTGCACACAGGGGTTTCACACAGCAGCGATGCAGAACTAACAAAGCAGCAGCTCTGAGCAGGTAGAGGGGATCTCATGGCCAGTACATTAAAAATAACTTTTAACCCCAGATGATAAGATTTTTCCCTAGATTTCCCAGGGGACCCTTACACCACTTCCCCCATGTTCCACATAAACAAGTTAAGACACAGATGCATTGCAGTGTTCTGCCTCCCAGGGATGATCCCACCAGGGTCAATGACAGAACACATGGCGGGGAGTGGCGCACTTCCTTTGACATCCCATCTTCCCTGCATGGTGAAGTTCAGCTAATGACTCCCTGGTTCTTCCTGCTGCTCTATTTCCAGCAGCAAAGCTTCCCTTCCAGGTACCACAGCTTGCTCCAAACAGTATATTCACCAGCTCTACAAGCAACCAAGTTTCCCAGATTTTGGTACATATCTTGCAGACATTTTTCTAAATTAGCTATTTCTCAAGCCACTCAGTTTGCAGACTGGGGAATCTGTAGCCATGTCATAGTGGCTGTAACAGGAGATGAGTTTTTTCCTCCCCGAGTGAAAAGGTGAATGCTCCAAAGTGTTTCCATTTCTGCTTCAGGATATACAAATCTATAGAAAATATCTCAATTAATTATTAACATTTTACCATGTTTTGGCAATAAATGTCCATATGAATTAATTTAGATCCCTACCTGCATCAAAGCTCAGAAATGCAGCTGGGCATAATGAGGACAGTTTATTTGCTGTGGAGCTAACAATTTAAATGTCAAACTAATGTATGCTAAGGTCAGTGTATATTACAGCAGAAAACATCATCATTGATGAGCATGATGCACTACCAACTGCAAGTTACAAACTTCTAAAATATATGGCTAAGTTTAGAAGTATACACTTTGATTAAGAGCACGATTATCACAAATAAAGCCTCACATTAATGAAACTAATATACCATCGCCTATTAGGTTTTTATGTTAAGAAGTAAAGCACATTCTTATATTAGCATATGCATTTTGTTTTTAAGCTCTTGAGGCCAAGGAGACTTATTTATAAAGTCTCTTCCAGTTCCAATAAATTATGCATGAATTTTAATCAGTTAGCAAATGAACAAGTAATTGTTCTGCAGCATTATTAATATTCTTCATAATACAATATACTATCAGAACCAGAGGTGAGGTGCAACCAGAAATCCCAAAAGTACACTAAGTATCAACTGAAGCATGCAATCCCAATATACCAGGATAAACTTTTCTGATGTTACCCAATTAACTTCCTATTAATTATTCCCATTCATTATTCTATAACCACATCCACATTTATAATTTGAAATCACAATTTCCTTTTGTATATACAGCAACCTGGAACTTTCACAGTTTAAAAATTGCCATTGATAGCTAAAAAGATAGAACAAAGCCATTATTAATGTTTTGGTTGCCATTCCCATAGCAAATATCACACATAACAATATTTTCTTTCAGTGAGTTTTAAAACACAATTTACATCCTTCAAGGAAGTATATGTTGCTGGCTTTTTACCCCAGCAATCTGGGTCCACCTGTAGTAAATAATCCAGTTTCAGAGTGCCCTGAGAAGACAGTCTGCCAAAAATGAAAAACCTCTTATATCAGGCATGAAAAATAAAAGGAGATGCATGAAAAAGGTACCCTAAAGAAAATCACCCTCTCAGAAGTTTGTTCTGGCTTATAAACCACATAAAAACTCAGCTTTAGCCCAGTCAGGCAATGGTTTAGATGTTCAGAGCCTGGATTAGGGGTAGAATTGCAGGAAGCTGAGGCTCAGCAGGTACCCACAACAGCAGCCTCCCTCCTGCCTGGCCCTGCCAATGCACTCCACATGCAGGTGGCCCCTACTCAGAAGCATTTTTTGGCTTCCAGTCACCCAGACCCAAAGCCACATGGGGCAGCACAGTGGCCTCCCTCCACCCTCTCTCTCCCCTGATCACTGCAACCCAGCTGGAGAACTCTGCCCTTTATTTCTCCCAAAAATGACCCACCTTCTTTAATTATTATGAAATATGGCTAAGACACACAGTATTCCTAACAGTCCATTTTCCTGGAGCTCTGCTCCCCTTTTCTCAGCCATGAACTCTCTGTGAAGAGCCATAAAGCTATAAACAATAATTTATGAAAAAATATTTCAACCCATGGACAGTTTAACTCATCAGTAGAACCATGATTTTAGTTGGTATTTAAGATACACTAAACAGTTTCATCAAAGACCCTGAATGGAGAGTTTCACTTCTTCCTTTGCTGAGCAAAAAATTTAAGGTTCCTTTCCCAATATAACTAGTTTAATTACTGACTCATTATCTGACTGTATTTTCAGCCACTGTTTAAAGGTGTTAAATCTGATGAAATCCCTTCCAGTTTTCATGGTCACTAACATCTCAAAAAGACTATATTAAAAGACCACTTGTACATCTGCAAGACATTAAATAAATGAAAGTGTTTTCATGCATAGCAGTATTTGGTCAGCTCTGGTTTTGACATAAAATGCCCACAGCTAAGGTAATAAAAAATTAAGACTGACATCATCAGTACTAAGTTCCCATTCTGCTGAGCTACTAGCAGTACATTATGCTCACATCAGTATGTATATGACATTGTATATTAAATGTAGTGTGATATTTAGGCACCAGTGACTAGAATAAGCATTGCAGCATCAACCTCCACTACCAGTCGTCCTACAGTTAAGTGGCTGTGTCATATTTTTAATATTAAACATTGTATGCAAATAATTATGCATTCACAGACAGAACAAAACAACCAGGAAAGGTCATTAGTGTTATTAGTATAGCAACTAATATGCATTAAACTTCCAGTATTCTCAAATAACATATGAATACTATACTACATTGCCTTCCAAGATTAAATACTTAAGTTTAAAATAAAGGAAGGTGGTTTCTTTAGTCTCTTACTGGCAATCATATACTGTTAATGATCAGTTCAAAGCAAAAAATAAAAATAAAAATAAACCAGAATTCTACATATTGTTACATTTTGGAGGAAAAGGTGATATTGGATATATGCCAGATAAAATCTTATTTACAAGAGTCATGTTTTGCTGAACATAACATGAACCAGTCACAAGAGACTCTTCTATATAGCAGAAGGGTTTGAAGAGCTGGGGAGGAGAGGGCTGGTCAGCCCAGAGCCCAAACACATAGAGCAGGTGCATGCCTTGATGCACTCTCCATCCCACCTGTGCCTTGTGCAGCACCTGCACACATTAGTGCTGTGCAGCGTTAGCCTGCAAGGCCCCTCTGCTCATGCACATGCTGTGCCTTCCCTCTGGTGACAGCATGTTCAGCTGGCTCTGGGAAATATCTCACACCAAGCTATACACTTGGTATGCTATTAACTGTTTAATCCAATACACACAGCAGGGGCAATCATAAACATCCTAATTTTTACAAGTATAACAAAGCATTAATTTATTAAAAGAAGCCCAACATCAGCCTCATCTCCCCAGAAATTAAAACTGATGTTTTAATTACACCATAAACTAACAAAGTAGGTCAACCAAAAGAATACAAGATTCCTTTAAAATCTGTCATAATTCAAAGAAACAAAAATATAAAATCATGTAAATACAGCTAATACTGAATGTTCTAGGGAGTACAGCAAAGATGCCTCCACAAATGATTCAAGAGTGACTCAGCTCCCACTTATATCAAACTCATTTCCTCTTCTAGGGAAATTTCTCGCAAAGCTGTTTAAGTATGTCTGCATATTTCTTACAAGTTCTCCGGTTTTCTAGTTGAATTCATCTGAGGTTCAGTGCCTGACCCACACTGGCTATGCAGAGTCAGAGCACAATCTTTGCCACAGGAAGCCCTGGAGCACCAGGGGCCCCAAGCCTGAGACACCCAGGCAGTCAGAGACACCCCAGGCACATAGGGGCAAGAGTTACACTGCTTCAGTACTCTTCTTGTACTGGAAGATTACATACTGCTCTAGAGATTCAAATGTTTTTTAAAAAGTATTGAAAACCAGAAGAAGTAGAAATATTTGTGCAAAATTTGGATAACATGAATGATGTTTAGAAGAAAAAGTTATGGCAGTCAAGTACTAGGAGGGAAACAAAATTTTTGGTCTTAAAAGCTGGTTAATCCCATGGGAAAAAAAAAAAAGAATTAACAAGAAGTAGTGACTGAAAACTTAAATTCAAATGGAGTATTAAACTACAAATGTAACAACGAGAGTAATAACTGAAGAACAGCAACAGTAGGAAATTCTGCATTCTCTTAATTATAAGCTGGGGGAATACCTATGGCTCCAAAGTATAAATGAAAGAAATAAAGTGGTCATGAAAGTGGTGACAAAATGAGTTATGAACAGTTTGAAAATAAAAACAAGCCATGAAGGTTTTGATCCCAGACACTGGAGTATTATTTTTAGTTTTGCAAAAATCATTCTGCATGTGGCATATCTTTAATACAGACTAGAAATATTTCATTCAACTCTCCAAAATCGTTAGGAAGTACTGCTCTGAGAGGGAAAAAAATTTCAGAATTTAAGACAAATAAGTTTAGTTTGGACTTGGCCTGTCTGCAAGGACACCTGGCTGTCTTCTACTCTGACAAGACCTGTCACACCTCAGCACCAACAAAAGGTGCCTTAACACAAACAGGGGACTTTGCCAGCTAAGGGGGAAGCATTGCAGAAAACAGTACTTGCCTGATGAGAAATTCTTCTACTCAGTTAAAAAGCAAGTTAATGCAGAGGGCTGAGGGATGCCAAGCTGAAAGGACAGACCTGGTAAACTGCAGAGGTGTCATGAACAGTGAAGTCACTGGGAGTTTCTGCAATTTATTTTTAAATTTCCAACAAGGTCTCAAGTTTTCTCTTTCTGTGCCTGACAGACTACACTCACAGCTGAATCTGTCACCCTGTATGCTCCATCTCTAGTGAGTAGTTTGGTTCTTGGTGGTTTTGCTGAATAACAGATAGAAGACGAATAAAAAATCCCAAAAGCCTATGCATCAAATAGATTGTGCAACACATTGAGGACAGTCCAGTAATGGGAGCTGAGCACTCTCCTTGGCTTCTGAAAACAAGGAAATGCAAAAAGACTGAAAAAAAATACCCCAAAACCAAAAACCCTACAAGAACATGGCATATTTTCCTTTTCAGCATTATTAAAAACACACCTCTAGGTCCACGTTGCTCCAAGACCTTCCAACCACTTACCAGACTTCACATGGGAAGTCCAATAAACAAAATTACATCAGGACAATATTAACTACCCAATTCATAGGTGCAAAAACACACCCAGTCTTAAGTGAGAAATGCTGCCATTAGGGACTTAGCTCATGGGATTCTTGCTTGCACACCACATAGTGGTACTTGCTTTTCTCACCTGAGCTGCCCACCTTATTCTTGTGACAAAGGAGAAGAACAAGTGCAAGCTTATTCTCAGCCAGACACATTACGCACCAGCTACACAGATTACTCCTGCCCAGAAGACACAATGCACCTGAAAAACATCAGAGTGAAGGAGGATGAGCTTGACTGCAGGGCAGGGCCCATTGCAGAGGCTGCAGGGAGGCACACTTGTTTGAACCAGCTGCAACGCTCAAAATAACTCCCCTCAGAGAAGTTTTACAATCATGTCCACTACTGTAAGACCAAATGCTGCTGAGAAATCAACACGATAAAAATCCAACCAGATGCAAGTCCTCTGGAGCTCTCACAAGCCTTGGCCATTTAATTAATAATTCTCCAAGCCATATCTTGGCTTTTCTATTTGTTCATAAACTCGTTTACCATTTTCTTAATAAATTTATAGGTTTCATCTTTTTTTTTTCTTCTCCCAATGGACAAAATTGTCTCTGCTTATCAAGTTTACCTCATTTTAACAGGTGCTTTATTTTTCTAAATTAACAATTGCACATGGTTAATTTTTTTTTTTCTGATAGGAAAGTTTCTATTGCTCCCATCTTTGTCTTCTACAGGTAGCTGAGAGAAGGCATTGTACTGATGAGAAGGTAGCAAAGATTTTTCATAAAAATAACAAATTTTGACATATCATACCATATATCATAGAATGTCTCCTTCATGTAGACAACAGTAGGCTTTTACAGTTAAGTGTTCCATACAGCTACAAGCCTGCCTTTATTTTTAAAAAAATCCAAAGTGAAACAACAACAACAAAAAATAAACCCCAAAGCCAAATAAACAAAATTCCAACACAATCAAAAACTAATTCTGACTTAGCTGCTGTCCTGTTACTATAAGTGATGGTGGATGCATGGAGAAACTTGAACTGCTCATGATCTACCATTGTGCTACAAAGGTTTTTCTCAAACCCATCTTTTCTTTTTATTTCCACTTAAGCAGACTTTATTTTTGTGACTTCAGAAAATTATTTCTGTGACTATAAAATAGAATTTATCACGACTGCAGAGTATCTGGCACTAGCTGCTAGTCCAGAGGTTGAGACACAATACTTGCAAAAGGATACATTTTAATTAAGAGAGTTAGTTGTCTGGAACAAAAGAACTCATTGTAAGTAATGGTTTAGTGACCAGGTGGTATCAAGTGATTTATCCAACTCTCTTCAGAGAGTTTGCAAGACCATTTTCATTGTCTTTTATTACTCAAAATGGAAAAACTGAAAGAATCAATTTTAAATAAACATTAAAAATAAATATCTATAACACTGAAATTCAGGTAACTACCCAGAGAATCAGTCACTGGAAAGAAAACAGCAAAACACAGAAATGGCAAACTGAACAGTAAGATCACGATACTGGCTTAGGTAGGGTACTGACATATTTCACCATAATGTCTCTAATTTGGGGTCTGCAAAGAGGAATAGTATGTCACAAGTTCACTTCAAGTTACTGTTTTAGCTTAGAGCACCTAATATATAAAGTTTGTGCCATAGGTACAACAAAGTCTGCAAGCTCATGCAGCTAAAATGTATTTAATTTAGGTGACGTGGCAGTTACTGACCACCTAATATGCTGAAATAGGAATTATTTCAACAGTGAAAACTGCTAACTTCTGCATAGTGATGTTATATCCTATGCATCACCGTGGCATTTTATTCACCTTGATTTGAAACACCACTACATTCATTTTATTATCTTCCTTTAAAATAAAGGAACAGTGTGCAGCTTTAGCATTGTCAGCAGAAACTGTAAACAAGGTTAAGAACATGCCCAGCTTACACGTAAAAATAAAAGTCTCACTAAAAATTGGAATATGTCATCTCTCTACACAATTTATGATCAGTACACATGCCTATTTTTTGAATGATAGTAGGCTAGGTTACTATGGGAATCAATTAGAAGATTATGACACATTTTCTCAAAAAGATTGCATTGTGTTAAAGGTATTTATGCAGCACAGTCCTAGAGGGAAAATGAATAAATGTAAGAAAAAGAGGTGCCTGTAATGAGAAGTCATTCAAATTTTAAATAATAAAAAAAAAAAAAATTAAAAAATCAGTCTGCCTAAATGAGTCAGCTATAGAAATGTCTCCAGCAAAGACTTGATCACAATGACTTCATTATCCACATGTATCAGTAATGCCCTTGAGATGTCAATGTTGAGATTACTGTTGGAAAGAAATATTTTATCTGCTTCATTGTCAGGAACCAGCAGGTTGAGAAGAAAATTGAATGCCTTCTTCAAAATTGGTACTTCCCAAGAAAGAATTACTCTCAACTCTACAAGGCTTTGCAATTTGACAATACTGCATTCTGCATGCACATCCACACACTCTCAACAACAAGAAGGAATAAAACTAGAGATAACAGAAAGAATGCCTGAAAAAGACCAAAATATTGTTTTAAAGACTCCAGAATTTTCTTTTACATGTTTATGTAAACATCTTTTACATGCAATGTGTGATGGGAATATATTTTTTTTCTAAGTACTTGATTATTTTTGTTTTTATTTAATTTTAAGTCTGAACTGGTCTAGTAAAATAAGATTGTGAAGATTTTTTCCATTATTCTTGTATCTGTTGATGCTGTAGTAGTCATGTAGTCAGTAGTCACTCACACACTCAGTTTACTGCCTAAACAACCCAAATATAGAAACTTTTCTGATGGACAGAAGTTACAGTGACATATTTATAATCAAACTCAAAAAATTTGAACACATGCAACAAGACCAGAGCATTTCAATAGCATTCAGTGTAAGAAAAAGAAACAATAAATAAATAAATAAATGAAAGGAGTGAGGGGGAATAAAAAAGAACTAACAGAGATTTACACCTCACTAGCTCTACCTAACTATAAAACTTGAAAGCTAAAAAATTCACCCAGGCAGCACTTCTGCCTGCCTTGGAATTTTGCTGTATGCCTTATTTTGGAAGTCACATTATAACCTGCCAGCAGTAACACAAATTTTTATCACCAGCTCTCCTGCATGGCTTTTGAATGACAGAGAAGAATGTGTCATGTGTTGTTGGGACAGTATCATCGTTAGGTAGAATTCAAAACTGTACCATGCTCTACAAATGCAGTGAGCTGTACATGCCCTTGTACCAGAAGGGTACTGAACTCTAAAGTACCTGCAGATGCCGGGAACTGCTGGCATGGCTTTGGCTTCCAAGCATTTACAGCTGTATTTAACAACAATTACAGAAATTTAACCATGCAAGAGGTGAGACTGATTTTATTGTAACTATTAACCCAAACTATGGGTTAAACCATGGATGCACAGAGGTGGAGGAAGGAAGGAAGGCAGGCAGGTCACACATTTATTATTGAGGCAAGACCTTAGAAATGCACAGGGGGCAGAGATGAACAGAAAATCTTCCCCTTTAGACTTGCAAGGCATTATTCAAAGTCCTCATTCAGGTATCCCATTTCACTGATATTAAAACCTTTCTGTCAGGACTTTAATACTACCATCAAGGAAAAATTGATACAAGGTAATGTAAGGGTTACACAATGAATATCTAGAGAGATTTCGTGTGTGCTCAGCCTATGCAAATCTATGGGGGGAAATGACAGAATCCATCACCACTTTTGAGCAAACTTATTTTTGAGGGGTTGTTTTCTTGCTCAAATCCCTCTATTTCTATTCATAATCTTTTCTAAGACACATATAGATATTCCCACCAGCAATGTCTTCACATTTCTTATTACAGCATGTCCAAATATTTCTTGCCAAAAATGCCAGAAGGCAGCCCACTGGAATGACAGAGAAGGGGACTAATTTTAGGAGGCACTGAGATACTTCCCTCAATCTATGCAATGAACCAACAGAAACCAAAATGGTTTTTACACCACAGTTTTACATCACAGATGTGAAATACTCATCATCTAACACGCACATCAGAGGGTAACCCTGCTCCTCCACTTCCCACCATCAGTGTTGCTTGTAGTCTCACTCATCTACACTACATTCATGGTGGTTTAGGTTTAAAAATGATCTTGCAGAGGTGTATGTGGAAGTTCCCTGCTTTCCTGGGCCCCTGCAGAAACTCACAGTGGTTTCAGACAAGAGCCAGTGTCAGTACAGAAACAGAAGAACAAGTTCAGGTTCTTGACAGAGGGGAAAAGGGAAGGCAAAGATTGAGACTGCCTTTCGAGAAGGTGCTGGCTACTGCTTCTGCTTTTACCATGACAACCACCCTCAGAAAGGGGTGGGGGGATAGAGGTGGCCAAAAGGAACCACCATCCTTGCCACAGCACCTGGACAGGTGTTAAGAAATACCTATGAAATTAGGGTGACAAAGCAGCTGCCATCCACCTCACTGCCAAATGGATTCTGAGTGTGATGAAAAGCCTGAAAGTACTTTCTAAAAAAACAAATCAGAAGAGAAAACCTCACCAATTCTGCATGCTAATGAATTTTTAATGAGATATTATGATTTTGTATGAGTTGATAAAAACACATTATCTTAGTTTTGTTGCAAAAAGGGTTCAAAGTATCAGTATGACTCTGGAATAGAAACTCCCAGAGTACAGAAAGAGAGTTTAAATTTTGCATCTGATTTCAACCGACACAAACATTTGCTGTTATGTAGTAATATTTACATGGTTAATGTGACTCTTACACTGGGAGAAACCTGACTAGGTAGTCACCAACTGTCTTTCTGGTCTCACAAGAAATAGGCCTATCCAATCATAGCCTACCAATAAAACAATCAACATGGACAATCAATAAAAGCTAGCTCAAATTCTACAGTATGACTAATCCACAGTGCCACTCACCTGAGAGGCAGAAGCTCTTGCACTTAAATTTGTAAAAATGTTGCCTCAGAATAAATGGACAACATGATGCTGGACCACAAACTAATCAGACAACCACCAGGCTCATCACCACTGCTGGAAGGAATCTGATGTTTTGACTGTATCAGGGGAAAAGCCATGGATGTTCACTGAGCTCTTGTCCCTCTCGAGAAGTCCTTCTCCAATCACTGCTTAAAATTCCTGATTGAGTTGGATCCTTGGTTTGTGACTGTTGCTTGTTGTGCTCCTGAATTCTGTTAATCTATCTCTGTTTAAATTCTGGACTTTTGATATTGAATAGTTAAACTGAAGACAGGGATATCAAATGGGGCAAGATAAAAGAAATTCTTATACATTGCCCTAATTCAGGCAACTGAGCCAATTCCTACCTCATCACAACCTTAAAATCAGAAATTAATTATGCTTTTATAACAGTAAAAAAAAAAAAAGTCTATCTTAACCATTCTAAGTTATCATATTAATTTTTTGATGAGCAAACTTAAGAATAAATTATTCTACTATTGCATGTTTTAATTTTGAATATGATATTAATCAGCATCTACTGAACCTGGGCTGGTACACTGAAAGTTCTGTAAACAGCCTCGGGTATTCACACACAAAAGGAAAACAAAATCAACAACTCTACAGAAATAATAAGAGAATAAATTATTAGGGTAGAAATTGTACAGTACGGTTTTCCTCTTCAAATACAAGATCCACTGGTAAAAATACAGTTTATAATAAAATGCACCATTGTGGAAATTGCTACCTTCAAAGATTGCACAAGCAAACTCTGCTGTTTGTTTATGCCCCAAAGTTTAGATGGCCTGTGCATAACATGCATTTTGTCAAAGGCTGGGTTTTTGTTGGTTCTGCATGTTGAACCAAGCACCTAAGAGCTCATTACAAAAGACTCAGAGACAAAAATAAGTCAGTTGTCACCATATTACCAGTTAAACATACAGTAACAATAACAAAAGGAGCCCTTACATTTTACATAGGTGCTGGTAACAAAACATGTCATCATGGGGAAAATAAATCTTGTGCAATTTTACTAGCAAGCTCTGTTAGCCCCAGTACACAAAGCTAGGAGTACTTTTTTAGAAATTTTAAGTACTGTTTTTCATGAAGACAAGGAAAGTCCTTTCTGCTGAATTCCAAAGTTCTGCCTCAAAATTCTAATGTGTGAGAGTTCTTTGAAGAATTTGGCTGGTTTGTTTGCTTCTAAATAACTGCAAGCACCAGGAAACTTCTCCCACAGGACTTGCTATCCTTCTGATAAATGTGAGTTTGGGGCATAAAAAAAGCAGTTTTGTCAACACAGAGGACTGGTGAACCTGGTCCACTTAACTCTATTTGGGCTTCTACCTCTCAATACACATAATCTATACACATAATCTTTCCTGCTCTCAAGAAAGCCTTCACCTGTTATTCACCTTCCTCCGCAGCCTGTAATGGGAAAGGCAAGTTGGGCTCACAGAAACATTCAGAATTGATGCACATAACTTTTTTTCCAAGCATAAGAAGCCACAAGACAGCATTTTGACATTTTAAAAAAATCCCCTAAACCTTTCTCTTTTCATTTAACAGAGTGATTTTCTTTCAAAAATTCACTAGAGTTTTGCTTTAAGAAGTTCTTGGTCACGGAACAGAGAAGTCAGCGATCAGCAAGATTTGTATCTCTAAGTTCTCCCCACCTGGCATAGCCTCTTTTCCCAACTTCTGAGGCACATTCTCAGGGTGCAAATCCTTCTCCTTAATACCCACATTCAGCCAGTGAAAACTCAGGGGCTAAGTAATCTGAGCATGAAGCCAGTTCTGGCATTTTTCCAGTCTTCAAATAATCCCTTTCTCAGGGCCACACAAGTACAGAAACCTGTTTTACAGCTAACTTTGTTTACAGTTAAGAATATAGAGGTACCACAAACCAGTCTTATATTTTATACCTTCCTAAGGGTAGTGAATTAGGTATTGAAAACATAATCACTCCATACACACCAAAAACCCCCAACTTTCTCCTTTGGAATGCGATGGGCTAGAGAGGGTGAAGTTGGGGTTGCATTTCTTAATGGGGAGGAAAGGGTGGGTGTGTATGTGTGTAACAAAATGATAAAAGATTTGAGGGTTAACATAAAAAAATTCATCCAAATTTAGAAAATAGCTGCAAGAAAAACATTTACATTAGCATTTCCAAAACTATGTTTTGATTTCTCAGCCTAGTTGCAGGTGAGGTACGAGATAATCAAAGGGGCTTTCAGAACATAGTTCAGGATTATAGAGAAGTCACTTATTCAATCTCTCAACATAAGGACATTCCACATCCATTACTCTTGCCTGACTGGAGGCAGCATTTGTGCAGACACTTTCCATTTCCAAGGATAGCACCTTAGCCTACAGGTTCAGAGATTCTCAGAGGAGTCTCTACAACCCTCCTTTTGAGGCTGAACCATTTTCCTTGACACATTCATTAAGTCATAGGTCTACCTACAATGTCAGTTAAAAAACATAGGTTTTAGTCATGGCTCCAATTAAAGCAGCAATAGCCTTATCTTCTGTGGTACATAGCTGAAGGTGTTTTGTGAATAGTCACATCCACCTTTTTTTGTTTTCCGTAAGATGCTGAAGAATTAAGAAATCAAATGGTAAATAAAGTCAAAGCTGATAAATACAAAGCAGTGCAGTGCACTTTATGAATCCCTTATAGACTCTAAATCAGTATAATCAGACAGGAATAAAATTTCTGTTGACAATTTCAAGACCACATCACTTCTATTCAGACAAAAAGATAAGATACCAGTGATTATTAGGAGTCAAACACAAAGAAAGCATAATATCTTGTGCTACTGTGTAAATGCATAATGTTCTCTCATCTAAATTAAATTATATGGATCTGGTCTTCCTACTTCCTGCCAGATGAGCTAGAAGACAGCCAAATAGAAGTTATTGAACACATAGGATAGCTTCCTATGTGGAGACATTTAATCTTTCTGCAACACTCAACAGGAAAGAATGATGATTGAAGGAATACATGCAATATGTTTATGAAATGAAAAGTGGCATGAAACTGATTAATATGGAAAGACTTGTTATTTCTTGAGTGAAAACAGACGGCAACTTCAGAGGGAAGTACTTTCTTTTGTGAGTAACTTGAGCTAACAGTGGGAATTTATTCCTCCCAACTGGGCAAAAACACAAGTTCAGAAATTATTTGACAGATTTGTAGAAGGTTTGTGATTGATATTACACACATGATACATTGATACAGCCTCTGGCTTGATAAGTCTTAAGCTACAGATTGGTAGATGCTCAATGATATATGAAGGGAGTGGATCACTGTGTGCCTCTCTCATTCTTGCATCTTTCCCTAAACCTACACACTGAACTAAGAAGATTTTGTCACAGAAGTAATGTTTTCTGAAGACATTATCATGTTCTCTAGAAGCAAAGAAAGCCACCAAACTGCTGCTAGCTGTCAAGCTACTCTTGAATACTAGACAATATTTAAAATAACCCATAGGATTCAATCCATGTAATCCATTATAAGTGAGGGGCCCCTCCATACAGCTACTAGTGATCCAAATATCCTCTTCTTTCAGAGTGTGGTGCATGACTGTATGGTCACGTTTCCTTCACATTTAATTATAAATTATCAATGTGGTTTTTTTTGGTTTTTTTTTTTTTTTTTGTTCTGATGCCTGAATGGAGAGCTCTAGATTTTAAAACAAAAGCTACATTGAAGAGCCAAAGCAATACAAGCTAACCAACTGAAAAGAGATCACTTTTCTGTTGATTAACATCCCTGAATGGTTAACATAATATAGATGTAGTAAGACGACCATAATTATGTTGTACCTTCATTAAGTCATTCCACATACATCTTAGGAAGTTTTCTTCCTACCCCATCATTACTTAAACATGTGGGGAAAATGGACAGCAGAGGCAAAGAAAGTCAACAAGTAAAATAGCTTGTTTGAACTCCCTTGACTCTTCTCACTGCAGGCCCGTCCATGAGCAACACTGGGGCTTACAGCTGTTAAAATACCTTAAAAGAAGATAGAACCACCACTTGTCTACACAGCCTCTCCTGCCAAAGCAAAATGCTTTGCCCCGCTGTCCGCCACCGTTTCACAGGTACTTTAAATAGTTCCTTCACAGGTGAGTATTCTAACTCTGCGGGTGTTTATACTTTTCTTGGCCTGAATTATTTATCATTTCTTTCTCTACAACAGAAAAAATGTGGCCAATAACACTGCTGAAGTTTAAAATACCCTTTGAAAGCACTAAAGAGACCAAAACATTTTCCCTTTGATATGTTGCCTAATTTTTCTCCAGTTATTTAATGAAGCATTTCTGTTCATGCCCCATTTACATCATATATTAGTCAATTATTAAAAAGCCACAAAACACCTGTTATTCCACCTATGAGTCTTCATGGCATTTTTCACACCCAAGTTCATAATCCTTTGCTCTTCAGCATACTGTTTTTGCCTTTGTATTGCCTTCTTTTTTCTGTGAACTATGAAGAGCTTACAGCGCTCTCCCTCCTTTTAAATGTCCATTTGAGAAATTTGAATTACTTCTAATATCAGTCACTTTTTCTTAAATGGAAGAATATTTTTTAATTTAGATTCAACAAATCCTTTGACTAGAATGCATTTTTCCCCCACTTTTTTCCTTTGGGTGAAAATTTCAAATACATTTCAGAGCAGCAGAGTGATGTGTGCATAGCTGTCTATCTTATTTTTCATTTCATATTACTCATAAAACAATTATACAGATATGTTCACTTTTCCATGTTTTAATTACACCTATACAAATCATAATAGCTTACTTCATTAGTATATTGTTGAAAAGTCACTCCAAACATTATTGTATTTATGTATTTAAATGACCTGATTAGCATTCTGAGGTGAAACTTAATGTCCAGTTCAAGATAAATGTTTTACTTATCTTTATTTTCCTTTTTATTTACCTTTTCTTTTCCTGGTCTATTTCTTCCTCTTCCATAAAAAGTCCAGTTGTTCTTTTCCTTAACAACCCAAAGATGAGGTTTACCATGGGTTTTTCTATTCAGGCCTATTACATTAAGGCCAATCATTCTGCTATCTGGTTATCTCCTCAGCTATGACAAGATAATGTGGGCTTGAGGGAAAGTACTTGTATCTCCTGTCAGCCCCCTTCTGTTATATCAACTGCTCTAAGGGCATGTTCATACAAGGATGCTGCTACCAAAGAAAATCCCCGAGACAGCAGTGTTTATCTCAGGAACCATTCCCACACCACAATTCCCTGTGGGCACCAAGATTTTTGCAGTGTGGTGTAATCCACCTTCAAAGCAGGCTGAGGATTAACATTATATCTGATGACCACATCATTGTGGGGAGTGAACTACCGCCTCTTTTCTGGTCTTCTCATCTTTTCCAGACCAGTGGTTCTACTACTATTAAACTATTAAACTACTAGTCTGACACAAAAACACCAACTTCCTTCTACAGTGTCAGGGTTTTTTTTAAATTTAGCTCCCCAGTCAGCTCACTGGAGAGAGGGGCAAACATGTTTCTGATGTAAAAGAAGCAGAAATAGTAATTCATGGGGAGTGGGAGAGAAAAGAGAGGTAGGAACATGTTGCCTCTGCTGTAATATCAGATGCTGATGCACATAAATAGACATTGCCCATGCCTACGTATATATCTTAAAGGAAGAGTCCAATAAATAAATAAATAAACAAATAAATGCTGCATGAATCTATTCATGAGGGACAGAATCATTACAAAACAGAGCATGCAAGAAATTCCTTCAAAGATTGGGAAGCTTCATAAATTATGACAATATGAAGATGCCTTTTTTCAGAAATGAGGTTGAAACCAGACCAAATGGTGACAGGTCAGCTCTTTACTCAGTGCAAGTCCCTCTGGAAGGCTTCCTCTATAACACTACTCTATGAGTCAAAACAGGTTTCTTGTCATCAAAGAATTCCTTCAATTATTCCCATTCAATCAATTAAAATTACAGAATCCTGTGAAATTTCTAATACCCCACAGGAATCCTGTGAGGTCTGCTAAGCAGGTGATAAATCCCAGAAAATTTTGATAGGGAAACCTCAGGTGCTAAACCCCTGAAAGTCATCTGAGCTGGAAGTGCAGAAAGGGCAAGGACACTGAACTGACACACACAGGAAACAGACTGTAGGTACCTGGTCCATTAATTTCTGTTAATTGCCTGAGAGCTCTACTTAGCTTCGTTTGCTTCCACTTGGCATCTGCTTAGTCAGTTGGCCAGAAGGCTTTCTTCATACTGAAGTATAGTTTATCTTAATTATCAGAAGTCCTAATGATGCAAATGTCTTAGGGGATAGTCTCCTTAATAAGGTGACTGTTTGCACGTACTGTTTGGCACACACATTCCCCTGCCTGTCCCCTCCATTTTTTATAACGTAAGCAATAGCATCTGTACAAAACTTTCTGCTTCAGAGCAAGAACATTGTCTCCCTTCCATGACACGTCTCAAAAACTCCTTGTTCCAGCCTGGAAGTACTGACATACCACTAAATTCCTACTTTAGGGTTTATTTTGGTTTTGCGTAAAGGGCAGCAAAATCTGGACAAAACAAAATATTAATTAAGCCCCTTGTATCTGTCTGCAACTCCAGAAAGTTGCTTGGCAGACTTCTTGAAAACGTCACTTGATTTGGCCTAAATGAAAAGCCAGTCTGTGTTCTCCTTATCAGTTCTTTGACCTCTTATAATATTCTTCAAAGAGGAGACTAAAGCTGTTCCTGGAACAATTGAAAGTAAAAAAACAAGGATAATTTTGTTTGTAATTTTGAAAATGTCACTGATAATGACAGTAATTTTCAGGAAAAAGAAGTGTCACTAGGGCACAATTCTTTGCATTGCATAGTCTACATACCTAATTAGAGGTCAAGTAGGTATTGGAAGTGTTCCCAGGAAAAATAAAATTCATTAAATATTTCTTTAGGCAGCTTTGTTAAAGGAAAAATGCCAGAGGAAGGTCAAACAGATTCCTGAAATGGCATTAGGAGGTGGCTGAAGGTAAAGAACTTAAGCAACAATAAGTAAAATTTAAAAGGAGGAGGCAGTTTCCCACATAAAACAAAGACAAATCTCAAGAAAGAAGACAAGTCTGTAAGCCTAAACTCAAAATGCACCTTAAACATTTCTGCTGCAAGCCAGAAAATAGACACAATCCAATCTTTTTTTTGAAGTGTCCAATTATATTACCTTTACAAAACTTTTTGGAAAAGGAGCTATTCTTTCTAGCAAAACAGACTTTTTTATCACCTTTCAATTACATCATTGTCAGTTATTGGCACATTCAACATGACAGCATTTTCTCTGTTCCACTGATAGAAGAGGCAACAGGTAGGGCACAAAAGATGGCAGACTTAAATCACACTGCAGAAAGTCCAGAGTTGCGAAATAGGGAAAAAAGAAAACCAAAACCAGAACAGAGAGGGCATTGGCAAAAGTGAGGATTGCAGCATGCCATACTTGTGAGAACTCGCAGAACTTTTTGCCTCTTCAGTGCACTAAGGTGGACAAGTTCCATGCTGTACATATTCAAAGAAGGAACTGTGCCTCAACATCACATATTAAAAAACCAAAGCAAAACAACAAAGCACCCAGCAACCATGCCCTCAAAGTATCCAGCTGCCAACAAGGAGCTGTGCTTCATACACTGCCAAACAGCTGCTCCTTTCCATCTCCAATAAAAAGAAAGGGAAAATATTCCCACAGCTGGTGATGCAGCCCATAGATCACAAACCCGATCACACTAAATGTAGCTTGTTTTTTCTAGGCTGTGCAAGCCATCCAGTCCAAGAGAAGTGGGAAGTTGCAGAATAAATCATTAGTCAAGACATTTCCAACTGCTGTCAACATCATTCAAAGTCAAAGTAAAGTTGAACGCAAGCATTAAAAGTCATGAGACTTCAATCTCAATTTTTAAGCCGTAGAGAAACATCTAGTTTGGCCCATCTCCCTTTAAAAGCAGTAGCCTTTATATCTCCAGTTGTTTAAAAATACAACTTACATTACCGTGAGGAGGTCAATGTAAGAATAAAGCTGAGATTTTCACATAAACTCAGAACTGCAACCTCAGGTAAAAAAAGAAAAAAAAATATTTTTACACTTATTCCTTATTGGATGGTGAAATAGATCAGGAAATTAATATAATATATTATTCTTGATTTTCTCAGGAAATGAGTACGCCAGTTTACTAACATAAGAGGGCTTTAGTAAAAACACATATGGCATGGACACTTTGTAGTATTCTTCCTTGTGTCCACAGACAGGTACAGCTCCATATGTCTTACAGGATCTCCTGAAAGACAGGCACAAGGAGCAAAGAGCTAATATAAATATCAAAAAATAGAATAAAAGATTCATGTAGGTTCCACAAACTATAAGATTCTTGATGCATTCAAATAAATTTCAAATTAATTTACCTTATAATCCATTTATTTATGGAATTATCCAGACAAAAACTCTAAATTGAGCAAAGTAATTTTGTTGGCATTTATTTATTCAAATTAAGTAATTCACACACATTTAGGACTATCATTCTTATTAAAACTAGAACTCATCAAAAATTCTCCCTGCTTTATAAGCCTTGAACTACTGCTATGCAGTATCTGTGCCTTTCAGATCACATTGATTAAGGAGTGTGTTCAGAGAAGGGCAACCCGGTTCATGAAAGGTCAAGGAAACATGTCTTCTAAGGATCAGCTGAGGGAGCTGGGTTTGTTTAGTCTGGAGCAGAGGAAGCTCACGGAAGACCTCACCACTCTCTACTACTCCCTGAAAGGAGGTTGCAGTGAGGTGGGGACTGATCTCTCCTGCCGTGCCTGCAATGCGAGGACCAGAGGGAATGGCCTTAAGCTGAGACACGGGAGATTCAGATTAGATATACAACAAAAGTGTTTTCACTGTTCAGGTAGTCAGGCATTGGAATGTCTGGATCTTGCACTGGGGGATGGTTTGGTGGTTTATGGGCTACAACAGGACTGCCGGTTTGACAGCTGGACTTGATGATCTTGAAGGTCTCTTCCAACCTTGACAATTCTATCGTTCTGTGTTATTTTGTACTTTCATTCTCCTTTCTTGAAGGAAAAAGGTAAATCTTGTAAATTTGACTGTTGGGAGGCTTTTCCCTACCACCCCTACTGACCACTCTTACTAGTCTGCAAGGTTTCTAACATCAGTAAATTCCTAAGCAATTTTTGATTCCTAAGAAGGTGCTCTCACTTTTTCCTAACACTGGTCACTGAGTTTTTTCTCCGTTTCCCCAAACTCATATACAGAAATTTTCTCTTTGGTTTACTAGTAAAGAATTTAGGAAAGTGAAAAATTGCTCTTGATACTGCATATAGACATCGACTGGGATAGTACACTCAAAATGTTGCAGTACAGGATATGCTAAAATGGCTAAGGGACACAGAATAACTACATGAAATGTTATAGATGAGGTCCTGCAAACCAAGAAGTTTAAAAAGAACTAAAATTAAAATCACAAAAAATTTAGGGAAGAGAGGAAAATTCAAACATCACTCCTCATGTAATGCTGCCATCCTTCCTCATGAAGGAGGTGGGACACAGACTCTGCCATTAGCAATGTGAACATACCTGGGGAACAGGGGACAGAAACACATTAATTTTCCTTGTAGCACTCCTTAAATGGTCTCCAAGACATGCCTGTTAGCAGTTTCATATCAATCTCAATGACAAGGTCTCTAGTAAACGAGCACATCCAAATTCAACACTGCATCTCAGCAGGAAGAAATCTATCTTTCTGCATGTAGCTAAGCTTCTCTCTTCTTCAGGAGAGCCAGATATGTTTCTCACCCCTTTCTACATAATTCTGCAAATATTCCAGCCATTAACAGTGAAGGAAAAGCTTGCAACACAAATTATTAAACATACTACTATTTAAAATTATTTAGGAAAGAAAAAATCTTTATCCAAATTACTCTGAGTGAACTTTTTGTAATCTCTGTAAAATTATCTTCAAATAACTTCCCAACCAAGATGATTAAATGTCATTGGTGCATTGCAAAGCATATTTTTATGAGATAAATTTCATTATAATTGCAACAACTTTTTCCAGCAACAATGTAGACATAGAATCAAGCTATGCACTTCATTTTCATTTACACCTCATGGGCTAGATCATTTATCATGTTTCATGATAATGATCAGAGGGCACATAGAAAGTGATTTCTGGAGGTAACAAATTACTTATCATAGTAGCATAGCTTACAAGATCTTGTCAACAGGTACCATGCATTAATAAGAGGTAATTAAATTTACCATGTGCAGGAACATTTGATATGCTACATGCTTTCATAGAAGCTGGCAAAAAATCTAGGTTACTAAATTCAGCATACCAATTTAGTTGCTTAAGTACAGTAGTTTAGTTCTTCATAACACATCAGGAATCATTATGCCACTAGAACACTAACAGGTAGACAGCATGCAGCGGGCTCAAGATCTAGAGACGATTCTCTCATCATCAGGTATTATTGCTTCTTGCCACTGAATCATCCATCATGTCTCTGAGACAGTTTGGAATGATAGTGCCAGACCCTCACAGTACTGCTCCTTGAACTCTGTCTCATCCATCTTTTGCATCATTCCCCATTTGTAGTGAAGTATCATCTCCTTGTTGCAAAACTGAGTGTGAACCTGTGATGCCTTTAACCTGCAGTGCCACTCTAATAGTAATTGATTTCTTTTTATTGCAGGGACAGTGCACACTGACACTATGTACAGCTGCTGAGGCTGGGAGATGGTCAGAAATGTACAATGCAAGCCTCTATGACTTAAGCAGTATGACCCATTTTCAAGAAAATAGTTGTGTTTTCACAGCTAGCTATTTTATAATGCATGTATATTTATCAATATATAAAACAGGTATAGGAATATACATGCAGTTTGTTTTCCTGCAGTTCAACCACAATTTAATAGCAAGATTCACTCAAATGCAGCTTAAAATAAATGTCGGTGTGGCTTCATTTTGTGTTTTTGTTAAGTGATTCAGTATTAGAACACTGTTAGATTTTAAACACACACTAAAGCACACAGGTGCACCGGCATTCAAAAGGTAACTTAAATTAACTCTACATTGATCACGGCGAGACTTCACTAGCGTGATGACTTGTGTACCATAAACCACCCAAGACTAAGCGTTTTAATTCAGCTTCATCTGAATGCTGTTATAAAAGTTTAATAAATCAAAATGATCAAAATGCCCCCAGTGGCAGGTTGGGATTCAGTTTCCAATTCAAATTCCCTTTAATATATGGCTCCTCTGACATCCTGCATTTTCTGCCATCTATGTTGAATTCCAAATGCACTCCTTTTCATCATTACCATGCATCTACTCATCAGCACCCTTTTTAAAAACTCTGCACAATACAGAGATGTCAAACCTAGAGGGGTTTTCCCCTCCCCCAAACTAGAAAATGATGGCAGGTAAGGGAACTTTGTCTATACTTAAGTAAATATTTTAACCTCCACAGTAATGTCTGTGGCATTTAAACTGAGAGAGACTATCCTGAGCTGCAGTATTCAAATGAAATATTTGATTTAAATAAATGTAGAGACAGACCAGATACTGGAAGGGAAATTATCCAAGTGAAATACAGCAGTGATGTGGTGGGGCAGTCTGGAGACATTGCTAATAAAGATGAGAAAAATCACATTACTGCAAATGATCTTGATGTCACTGTACTTGGATAACCCACAGATATAAGAAACAATGAACCCCCTTATTTCCTTCCTGAAGTGACACCTGCCAAAAGCTTTTCCCTTGCCTCTTTTTTCCTTTGCACTGACTCGTATCAAGCCTAAAGGCCAAAAGGAATCCCACTATTCAAAGTGATTACATTTTAATTTCCCAAATGCTTTATTTGGTGTTTGGATTCACTCGAGTACTTTCACAATAAGGAGACACATGAGAAAATGGCAGAGGTATGAGAGTGCACCTAGAGTGAGACCTGGCTCACGCAATTGCTGCTGCCCCATGTGGGGTGTATGACGGGCAACCCCACTTTGATTCAGGCTGAGTGAAGCTGCATCGTACCTTGGCTTTGCTGGGTTAGGCAGAGCAGGTGATACCCTGCTTAGGCTGCCTGTGAGGGGGCTGGTAACACCTGGTCTGCCACAGAAGCAGAAAACCCCTGAGGAATATCACCTAAAGCTAGTACTGAGCCTGACAGAACAGAGTTAACTCCTCTGCCACTGTGAGCCACTTGGTCAAGTTCATTGCAGGTCACCACCCATTAGAAGCCTCCACTGATTTTCACTGACCCTGCAGCTGTATTTATTTTGCTGCCAAGCCATGGCAAAGTCTCCACAAGACCTGACAAGAACAAGTAGCAGTCCACTGCTTGGCAAGCAGGGAAGGGCCTTTTTCTGGAGATTTGCTTTGAAAGCACATTCCTGTCTGAACGTTTATGTAACGTGGTCAAAGACGGCCACCACAAAACCAGTCAGGCCTGCTACGTGTTCATTCCTGGGCACAAAATAGCGTCACACCTAATGACACACAAAACAGCGTCACACCTACTAATTAGGAATGACAGAAGAAAAACTATCTGTAGTTCTAGATGTGATCAGATGCCTAGAAATGCATCTATATTCATATATAGAAAAGCAGCTCTCAGAAAGAAGTAAAAATAGCCATGCAAAACATAGATTCAGCTAATTGTCAGCATCCCCAGCCTTTCTCCTCCTCTTTTTTCTTTTGTTTTGATTTCCACCCGGAGCCCGTGAAAGAGTATCCCCATCATGCTTCTTGTCACTGAAAAGCAAGTAGAGAAGAGAGAAGAGGATTTTCACAGAGTTTGCTCTCCCATGTGCTCTCATGCAGGCAGTATGAAGCCTGGCAGGAAACACAAAGGGAACTGATGCTGCTTGGACTTGTGAATCAAAGTGCCACAAAGCATCAACATCCATCACAGATGTCAGGAAAGAAGTAAACACCAGGCAATGAAAATTATAAATAGAAAACAGTCCTTGCACCAAGTAATTAGTTAATCATGAATCTGTTTGGTTCCTGCATGCTTGTGAGTGAGAAACTAAGGCACAGCACTTACATCCAGGCTGAGAGGTTATTGCCCTTTACTTAGAAGATGTCTGAACCACAGACTCCTGGGATAGAAAAATTCTATATAAACAAAGTTTGCCTCTACATCTACTTTTCCCTGATACCCTGCTATAAACACTGGCTTATCAGGACAGGACACAGAGCTACAGGACTTGGGTTTTTTGTTCTGATCCAGATCAGTCACCTTTAAGTTCAGACAATACATTAAGAAGATGGATATGTGCACTGAAAATGTTAGTTTTTGCCTAATGAGAATATTAGTTTAATCTATATAATCAGTACAAAACTCATGAAATAAAAGCAAAACGTGTGCTTTACCTTAAATATTTCAGGTCTGCCTGAAGAACGCATCAGAACTGCAATAAAGCACCAGCTCACATTAGAAAGACTTCAAGCAGATTGGTCAGCTGGACATGAGAGGGCTCAGGGAATACTGCTGATGTGTATAAACACCTGAAGGGAGGGTGCAAAGAGGACAGAGCCAGGTTCTTTTCAGGGGTGCCCAGTGACAGAAGAGGGGGCACTGGGCACCAAATGAAGTACAGGAAGGTCCTTCTGAACATCAGGAAACACTTTTTTTACTGGGAGAGTGCCTGAGAACTGACACAGGGTGCCCAAGGAGACTGCAGAATCTCCATCCTTGGAGATATTCAGAAGCCATCTGGACACAATCCTGGGCAATTTGCCCCAGCTGATTCTGCTTGAGGAGGGGAGTTTGGTCCGGGTGACCTCCAGAGGTGCCTTTCAATCACAGTCATTCAGTGACTGTCATTTCAAATGTAAACCTGTGCAGCCAAGAGTGTTCAGGTGGAATGGAAAGATGGAATGGAGCCTATGCCAAATCCCTGGCATTTTTGTTACCTCGTGTGAAACAAAGTCTCTTCGTCTTCTTTGAAAAATCCAGTCAAAACTATTTTCTCCTGCTTCTTCAGCAAAAGCAACTTTCCTGCACTTCCTAAGGAAAATGAGCAATGCACCTATTAATTGTATAAACCAGAGACAAATGTTGCCTGAGCAAAGGAGCTGAGCAGAATTGCTTCCACAGAAGTGTTGCCTGAAAGTGAAGCTGCTATTCTTTCTGATATGTAGATGAATGACAAAACTGAGACTCCTATCTGGTTCAATTTATTCGCTATGAATGTAAAGACTTTCTGAGACATTTTCCTATATTCTTGTTTCATCCTTTTTATGTAAAGGAGGCAGGATTTTACTTCAGGGTGACAGCCCCTCTTTGTCTTCTGTAAGAAACAGGGGATTGAAAATAGGAAGAGTCACACGTTAAACCTACTTAAAGAGGATAAGATCTTAATAGAGTAGAGAAATTAAATCCAGAGAATGCCACAAAAAGATCAGGTTAATTGGATTGTGGACTCTCTGAAGAATGTTTATACCTAAATATACACCCAAAATATAACTTGTGTTTTATTAGCAAAGTTTAGAAAAACTTCACAAAATAATTTCCTTGTTTTTCCAACTACTGCAAAGTAATTATGACATTGTCATCTGCTCTTCCTGCAGGGATGCAGCCATGAGAGAATTAGGCTACAGCTAATGAGGAAACATAGAGTATAAAGTAATTTTGAAGATGAGCTGAGTATTCAAAAGTGTACCAGTATTAATATCAATACTCCAGGAATGCATCTTATGAACCAAGCATAGCAGCCACAGGGGTCTTCTGACTCAAATAAAATATTTTCATACCTCTGTTGAAGTCTGGAGATGATTCAAAAGGAAACTTATACAAGGTAGTGGTGTAAAGCCCACAGATTTCAATAAATGGAGTGGGACTGCAAAATCTCTCTCCCCATTTTCCTCTCTGGTGTGAAATTGAGTGAGTTCAGAAAAACACACACCAAAGGCCCTCTTCAAGACTCTTCAAAGGTACATGTCCAAAGCTACTGTCTCTTGGAGACTGAATTTCTGAACACATTAGAAAGCATCACTAAAAACCTGAACTGTCTAATACTTATGACAGAGGATAATAGCACCAGAGGGGGAATTTTTTTTTTTGTAATGAATTTCCTGTTTATCAGAGAACTTAATAATGGAGGACAGAAATATGGGGCATTTTGCAAAATTGGTGTAAAAAATACTTCAGTCTATTTGCAAGCAGGGAGTATAAACTCAGGTTACCTAGTGTGTTTACTTTTTATCTGCCATCTAGTGCTCTCCTTGGCATATTTTTAAGTCTGTTATTATACTGAACAAATAAAACCAAGACACAAAATTGAGTACACACATCTGAAGCAAGCTTAGAGATTTCACTTTTTTTCCAGACAAAACAAGTACCAGTGAAATTTGGAAAGTGTATTTCAGTCCACAGCTTTCTCAAATGGAAATATTTCAAAGCTTTCTTGCAAGAGAAAAAGAATAATGCTCCCATGAGAATTACTTGCCAGGGGCAAACTCCATCTTCACAGTGTTCTAGCATCACCAGGAACCAGCCAAATTACTAGTTTTCCTATATAAAATCCCTAAAGAGATTCAGACAAGAAAGGCAGAAAAATCACTGCCAGGCTTGAATAACAAGAACTGCTCCTGATGGCAGACTCAGCCCAGTAAGGCAAATAAAGAAGAATATAATCACCAACCCCACCAAAACTTGAACGCAATGACTTAGAAGAGAGACTGCTTGCAATGTCAAATCAAATACAAGAAACAATGATATCCACAAACTCATACAAACAGGTCAGTTCATCAGAACTGATTTTCGGAAGAACATTCAGAAGACAGCGGAGGAACATTGCCTTTGTCTGCTGCTACTAACTTGGATTTACTAGGCAGGTGAAGACAATTCCATATTGAAACTATAAATCAAGGCAGAGATTTCCTCTTGCTTTCAACCTAGTACAGAAGAGACATTTTGGTTGGATGAAGAAATGTTGAAAAGAAAAAGAATTCACATTGTAAAATCATAAAAAATTGCTGCAATTTATGGCTCAAATGAAACTTATAAACTTATCAGTAGAACCAGACATGATAGAACCATACACAGATTAACAAATACTATGTTTGATTCATACATTTTGATTCATATCTTTTTCTCACCTATCTTTAACAAACATTTTCTTCCAACTCAAACGTGCAAATCTACTACATAAAATAAAATGTACCATATTTCCTGCTGATTTTGCAGCATTTAATAGTATAATATCAAGTTTTGCACAATTATTTTGCTAACAATGTGCAGCTACTTTAGAGGAAAGCAAACTTGGGAAAACATACAAACACTTTATATAAAGTGCAATTTATTAGCATACCATTTAAAAAAGTGGGGTTTTTTTTTGTTTGTTTTTTTTTTTTTTTGACAATCAGAGCAACAAACTGTTATGAAAATATATTAAAATGAAATAGAGACTTATCACCAGTATCTTCCGAGTACTGCAGCCAAAGAAAATGGTAATTTTATTCATGGTCCCTTGAACACCGCCCAAGAATAAGACATTCCAAAGGGAGACAAACTGAATTTGGATTGTTTTACAAAGTTTTGCTAACTAACCACATGAGAATGTAAGAGCAGCTTCATCCCCATCTCACAGCCACTTTTAACATGCCACATCAACTAAGAAGTTGATCACAGCTGCTGTGTTGGACACTACCTCATTTCTTGATGCCCAAGGTAACTTTTCTGGCACATACTGACAACTTCAGAGAAACATTCCAGTATATTTTTAAGAGCTTGGAACAATGAAACAGTAAAAGAACTGGTTAGAGGGCAAAGTTTTCTACTGATTGAAGAGCAGAACATTCAGTACTGTAACTTGGAAAGGCTACACAGCTGTATATATCAAATATACACGAGCCAGGGCACAGGTGTGGGCACTCTGGGCACTTACTTCCTACAATTCCACACTAAGCAGCAAAGGGAGCAGAAAGACTTTGAGATCATGATACACTTGTTCTCAAAAGCAAGTAAGAAACAAGTAAAAAGAAAGAAACTGTCAGTGTCTTGTTCACTCTTACCTATCACAGGTACTGTTCCTCCCTCCCAGCATCTCCCTCAAGTTCCAGTGCAGACAACCCCGAAGAGTTCAAAAAACTCCCTTCCCAGAAACTGCCATTGTACATGTTATTACAAAATATAAATAGATAATTAATCTGATGGACATATTCAGGAGGGTAAGTCAACTAACAGTAATGACATCACCCAACTTCCTGTAAAAGGAAGGGGAAAGGGAGAACTTCTACACTCATCCAAGAATAATAGCAATGCCATAGAAACCTTGTGAAAAAATCAATACAATGCAGCCACTGAGCTGGGAGCTGAAGACCAGCTCTAAACAAAGGTGAGACGTTAAATCATTGACTGGAACTACTTTTGGTAAAATCTCATAATTTAATTATAAATCCTATTCTAGTTCAATTTTTCTTCAAAAAACTAATCAGAGTAATTGAGTTATCCCTTTCAGGGTCTTTAAATGTATATCATCCCTTCCAGGTAACTACATCTGTAATAGATTTTAGAACTCCACTAAAAGTAATTCTTCTGCTAAAGCTCAAAATGAAATAAAGATGTTTCAGCATAATGTACATTATAGAACTGGAAACTTTCATTACCAAGACTAACTTATTTTCTGCTCATCAGGAAAGTGTCAGATGCCTCTACACCTGCATCGTGGTACCACATGTGTGTATAAACATGGGATATATCCCAAAATATATCCATATCTTGGCCATGTATCTAAACACCAAGGTTTTGAGTTACTGAGCAACAACTCCTGTTCCTCATCCCCAGCTCTCTAATAAACAGTGTTGTCAATAAAGTTTGGCTTCTACAAACCGAAGACCCTATCGTTACTCAGAATTATCTGGAAGCAATACTAAAGCCATGACAAAGTAAATTGTGTTTCATCGTTTTTTTTCCCCTCCTCTGGCTGTGAGAACACACAGATCAATACTCTTCAGCATGAGAATTCTGCAGTGAAATTTTCATTTGTTACAAACAGCAACAAAAGGGCCCCAAGCATGCCCTGTCACTTCCAGTTTAGAAGGAAACACACTAATAAACTCTTCCCCCTGGGTCATCTTTGACAATGGGCAATACTATGCCAGCTCTTATTAAAGGCAATTCATATCAGTGGCCCAAAAATTTCCTTTAAAATTATCATCTTTTGTATCCATGTAGCAGGATGTCAGCTTTAAAGTGCCACTGAGATATAGGACCTGTCATTATGGTTAATTTTCAGTACAGTTTTAACACCAGGGTAGCTGATCCCTAAGGGTATGGCTATGCTTTTTTGGCTAACAAGATTTATTTAGCAGTTATCCAGACAAACAAGAAAATATATTACTGTATATTGCTTTTCAAATACAACAGCAAGCAATAAATCTAACTATAAAACATATATCTCTATTCTCTACCATGATGTCAAATAGATGAAAACGGTTTTGGAAGGTTTATCTTTTGGGGTTTTTTAAAATATTTATATATATAAATATATACATATATATGTATATATGTGTGTGTGTGTGTATTTAAAAAAAGTTAAAATTTTAATAAAAGCACACAAAGAGGAAAATTAACCTTACAATAAATTAAAAAAAACCCCCATATATAGCTAATATATATAGGTAAATATCAGATTTGTTTCGAGCCGTAAATATGGTGTTATCTAAGAAATTACCTAAGTTTTTCAGCAGCAGAATATGATGCATTTTAAAAGATAGTTCTATGAAATTTTATATTCTTGCCCTAGTTTATTTTGAGACAAATAGTGTTCTTGACATCATTTTATTGCTGTTTTATACTAGAAAAAAAAATAGAAAACTTCATTTATTGGATAAATACATTGATTTGCCCAGCCTTTCTAACAATGAAAGTCTTTTTTCATGCTTTAAAAGGACTTATTTCAATTTATTAGGATGAAGAACATCTTGCAGTTTGCTAGACAAAAGGTACATCTAACAGGGTAAAAAGAAGCTGTTAACATGTTGTCTAAATCTTTGTATAGTCATCAAGGCCTGTTTTTATTCATGTTTTATAGAAGCCATCAAACCTGGATGACCTCAATCAACTGGTCTCCCACGAAAAAGACCCCTGGCAGCAAATACCAGATAAAAAATAGGTCAGGGCATTTCCTACACTACTTTTATTTCTAGAGGCTGAGGACAAATTTGCTTTCCCTGTCCCCATTCCAGACTCAGTCTCTGGACCACAAGGTGCCAAACTGAGCAAACAGCCCATTTCTTCACCAACAAACTGAGCATGAGCCCACTGTGTGTCAGACCCCTGCCCCTACCTGGCCAAAACAGCCCCTCCACCAGGCAGCAGCCCCACAAATAGATTTTGTACACCACTTCTTTCTCCCTGTTACAAACCAGTAAGCCTCATCACAAGTCAGAATGAAATGGGCAGTTTTGGAGGTGACACAGTGAGGTAAGAAGTGGTTCAATAGCTTACAGATCATACAGCACACAATTTTGGAAGTGAAAACTGAACTGTTATGTTCAACCATATCCTTTTCCAGTCAAGATTACATGTTTACAGAGCATAAAATGCAACAATTAAAAAATTACCAACTCGATCACACCACAAACAAGCTGTGGTTGCACACCAGCAGGCTTTTGACTTAATTTCAACCAAAATGATATTTCATGTGGAAAAACCAAGTTTTCTTGCCTTTTACTTTTGTATTGGAAATCATCACAGAACATCTCCACAATGGTTCCGGTCCTTGGGTGAGTGAAAGTTTACAACTCTTTTTGTCTACCTGTCTCCCAGGTAACAGAACAATGTATTATTTGCTCTACTACCAGTGTGCTCAAGGCAACAGATTTCAAAAGGGAATTTAAAAGGGTAACTATATACAGGTGGAATCTGATTTGCACCTGAAGTTCAACACATAGCACCGAAAGAAAAGCATGCAGACACATTCCACACACTGTGGGATCAGGGTTTTACACAGGTGCATTCCATGGAAAGCAACTGTAAGAAGCTTTGCCAACCGGTCTTTCATCTTATGACAATTTCACAGGGCTGTCTTTGTATGATCGTTTCAGACCAAGACAAATGTAGGCTAAATAAAAAATGTAAGCAGAAAGCACTGGTATTACAAGCATTTAACTGGATAAAATGAAAATAATTAAAACATTACCTCGAACAATAAGTTGAGCAAAGTTTGACACTCCAGAACCTCTCTCTGACTGAGTTACACAGCGGTATAAATCCTGGTCAGTTTTTGTCACCTCTTGCAACTTAAAGGTAGCTGCAAATCTTCTGTGATTGATATTTTTAGTCTGAGCAACTGGAATATCTTCTCCATTTCTTCTCTGAAAATAAGAGTAACCACAGCAGAGTTATCTCAAAAGATATAAAAGACATTTATCCATATCATCATACAAAGAAGACACAAAAAACCCAAAGCCTCAACCCAACTGTATTCAGCCCATGCTGCATTTCCATGGCAGAAGAACTCAGTGCTGAGGGGCCATCAAAAAACAAGCAGTACTCAATAGCATTTAAAAATCAAGATTGGCGGTGAAAAGTACCATCATGATTTTGCACTGGCACAAAACATGACCATGACATACTCAGCTGCAACTGCCTCATAGCTGGAATCATCCTAGGACAGCCCAGCAGTAGAAGTTGTACTCCCAAGAAAATTCATTCAACTTCAAGCAGATTTACAACACATACACTGGGTGTATTGTAAGATATATTTAAACAAACCTGGCATTGAGGGATTTCAAAGGTTTGCAACAGCTCTTTTTCACTAACCAACCAATGTTTCCTTTTTAATGCTACCTTTTATCTGTCCAAGCTCAATACCTTCTAAAATTTTAGCTTTGTTATACTAAGCACCACCTATCCCTCAAAAGCTAGCTGAAATAAAAAGTGGAGGGCAGGAAGCCACAGAAAGAGGAATAACACAGATCTCATTTAAAGGAAGGAGCTCAGAGAGTTCTTAAAAAAAATCATAGCTACCACAAATCACTGAAAAATTTAATCTGTCTGGAGCTGCGGGGCCAGGTGACAGGTCAGTAAGATAGAAACAGTTTGAGCTCTTGTGAGATCCTTTTTCCTTATTATCATTCACATTAAATGCTCTGTTTTGATTTCAACTGAAAAACAGACCCTCCACCAAAAGTCAGCATTAAAAAACCCCCAGAAACATGTACCAAGTGAACAAACAATGTCACTGCTCTATCCCATGGATAAACTACATGTTATTCCCCGACCAGGATACATTTCTGAGCACTCAGTATTGTTCAGTCCCTAGAAAAATATCACCCATTCTGCTCAATACATAGCAAAGCATGACCTCTGTGGACATTTCTAGCTCTAATCAACCCCTGGAATGAGAAACTTCATTGAGATTTTAAACTCCAAGCTTTCCAACACAAAAAGCGCTACTGTTGAGCCACAGAATTTAATAACGTGAAAGCCTGTGGCAAAACACAAAGGGCAGAAAAAGGAGATGATTTAATGCTGCATGTGTATATCAGCCAGCCTCCTGTCACCAGCAGGAGTACTTCATAACACTCAGACCCTTCATTTTACATCTACCCTTTCTCATCCTAGCATGGGTTAATCACTTTAAACAGTTTTGTGGTAGATTAACCACTTCACACTCACTGAGACAAGCATTCACTTTAACTATTAATATGTTTAAACAGACTAATTCTATTTACACCAAGCAGGTAGATTTCAGTCACTCACTTTCCACTAAAAAGACCACGCCATCACCTTTACTGGCTGCAGCTTTACTGGTGTGATTTCTCACTGCAGGAAGACACCACCCAGTTTCCCTCACCCAGCCAACCTCTTTGTCAGCTGCAAGGCTGGGCCAGAAAGAACAGCAGGATACAGAGAGTGAAAACAGATGTCCAGAGCAAAATGGCACACAAGACACTTCCAAGAGGTGCTCTCATTGTTTTTACCTAAAACTGTCATCATCCCATGGCCCCCACAAGCCTGGTTATCACAGGGGTGTCTCTGAGAGGGTGTTCCCAGGGCAAAAGCAATGGATGTTGGGCACTAGGATACCTGGACCATCTGTGATGCAGCCAAGTCACCCAGGGACAGACACAGGCTCCCTCCTCAGCTCTGTGAGTATCTGACTCCCATTCAGAAAAAACAAAGAAGTTTTCTGATGCCTGCAAATACTCCTACAAATGAAAGGCCTTATTGAACTTCAGGAGTCAATGAAATTACTAGATACCAATATCAAGCAAATGAGGGATGTTGTTAAAGGCTTTATTTTGGTGATGCTTACACAACAGCAAAACTATTTTGTGGGAGGTGCACCTTCCCCTCCAGCTGGCTTCTCCTGATAGAAAATATTAAATTTGAAAGCAGGATTTTCAAGCCCTGTGTTCCCCACCCTCNATATTTTCTTCCTCTCAGGTTTGCCCTATGCCCTTATGGCCTTGCCACACCATAGCCACCCAGCAAAGGGAAGTCAAGCTCCCCCACTAAATATTAATTTTTCATGTGATTGTCAAAAATACCAAGCAGCCAAAAATAAACTGAAGGTGTATTTTTAAAACTTATGTGATAGCAGACTTGACA
Source organism: Rhipidura dahli (assembly GCA_013399225.1). Lineage (NCBI taxonomy): Eukaryota > Metazoa > Chordata > Aves > Passeriformes > Rhipiduridae > Rhipidura > Rhipidura dahli. The sequence continues at coordinate 2,313,387 of VXAC01008060.1, forward strand.
AGCAAACCATGTAATGCAGTCATTCTTGGTCTGCTATGAAGGGAAAAATAAATATTAGGGAGTTTTCTAAAATGAAGGACTCCAATAAGTCCAGTGCTTTAAATTGGAATGCCAAGCACTTAGTCTGCAGCAGAGAAGCACATCCAATCTTGCTATATAAAATAATTTACTCTCCCAAGATCAGAGCTTGCTTACTTAAGATCATCTGCATGCTTTGAGACACAAAGTGAATTGGGCTCCTACTTAAGATGAAATATTAATGCACTTTCAGAGAAATTAATCAAAATAAAATTTAACAAGCTTTACAGTTCTAGAACAATACCTCAGATTTTCTTCTTTATTTACATCAGTGATTTCCTACCATATTATCTTACAAGGCTTGGAGCAGTTGGTCTAATTTGTCTGTATTAGAATGTGTTTCTTGGGAATTCAACTGCACAACTACATTTTCAAAGGCTTTCTTCATGTACAGCTTATCCATTAGAATAGATCTCCATCATTAAAATGATGAAAAGTTCAAACAGAAGAGAGTTCTCATCCAAAAATGAATGTTAAAGAAAAAACTCTGCATTCATTTCAGCACATATCCCTTACACTGGTAAGCCATTAGCCAGTCAGAGTTCAGATGCACTGTCATGATCTCTTAATTAAATTCTTCTTTTTAATGTCAGAGCATTACTACTGATTTTAAAAGAGAGGGAAGAAAGGCAGCAGTGCTCTCTGCTTATTAAGGGTTCCTGGTACATACTGTTTCAATTTATGTCCTGCTCACACTGAACAGAGCTTGAAAATGCTGCTCAATTAAGTTTTAAAAATTCAATTTAAAATTAATGTGGAGTTATACTAATGGGTAATGGCTGTACCCTGTGTGATCCTTGGTTCCTCCAGTCCCTTGCTGTCTGATTTGATAACCCTGAATTGCTCATTTAAGAGAGGTCACCACCAGGCAGTTCTCTTTTGTGAGAATAACTCTGGGCTGCACAAAGAACTACTCTCTGTAAACACTTGATTAAAAGAAATATTAGCCTGTGAAAAAACCTCCTTAATTCTGACATTTCAGACATTTAAAATTACAATCTTAAATAAATCTCTCTGACTTCAACGTTATTTTTAATTTGATAGGAACATGATTTTATTAATTTTTTTTCAGGCAATGAAATTAGATCATCTATATTTTAAATAAAGTCAACAGCGAAGCCCATGCAGCTTAAAAAACATCTTAGGTAAATTAACAATTAGTCTTAAATAACTCTCTTTTGCCTCATGAAAGAAATCAAGCATTTAATAAATATGAAATACAATTTTAGTGCATCTTTCAGAACATGAGTGGAACTAGAAGAACCTAAACTCCCACACCTTATTTAATTGGTAGGATTTAAGAGCATATCTTATACAAATACAAAACTCATTAGCCTTTTTCCCTCAACTTTTCAGGCTGAAAAGTGGTGGGTTTTGCTTTTTCTTTTTGCTTTTTCATAGCAGTAAGACACCTGTCTGCAGCGATGTTCCCTCTAAATTTTCCAGAACCCCTTTTTTTCACACCAATGATTTTTATAAGCCTAGACAGTTCAACCTTACACATTCCCATCCCTTTCTTACTGTAAACACCTTAAAATAAGTCTGCTCTACTGCTAATAATTGCAGTCAACTCTGGTTGCCTTCTCGGGCTCTCGGCTGGATGCTGGGATGCCTCCAGAGATCAGAAGATGTCAACACTTTGGCTGCAGTGACACCGCGCTGCTCTGGCAGCAGTGCCCTGCCAGCTGCCCTGCACTCACTCCCTCCTCACCTTCCCTCCTGTGCTCACGCAAAAAAAACCAACCTGGAATATATAAATCCTTCCTGGAAACATTCTCCCTCCCCATATATTATCATCAGCAAATGGATTAGCTAGTGATGGGACTCAGTGCACAGCCACTGGGAGCAGAGGAGAGGGCAAGTTATACATGGTGAGCAGGGCACAAGTCCACCATTTGTCTGAGCAACTCAATCCCCAAAGCTGCAATCAGAACTTCACCAGCAGCACGAGGGCTGGAAAGATGCCCCCAGCAGCCCAGGGCAGTAAATCTCTGCTGCTTTGAGGCAAGGGAAATTTGTAAACAACATGTTCCAAAACACTCCTGGGTTTACTCATTATGTAAAAGGCAGAAATTTCTTTTTTTGATATGGGAAAAAAAGAAAGAGGGTTTTCTGTGGACAGTTTGAATGCCAACAATAATGCACAATATCTGCCAGATTATGTTATTAAAAATTTTTTTAAAAGTGAGGGAAGTAAACAACGCACATAACTATACTGTTTAATTTTTTCTTATATGCATCTATCTATCACATTTCCACAGACACACATATTATTTTAGAGTATTTAGGACACAATTTCCAAATGGACAAAAATCTAAAACAATTTCTAAAATATTATTATTGTTGTTCCTGTTGTTGTTATTGTTATTGTATTTTCTTCTTTTACAAAATATCTCAATATATTCTTGGCATTTTGAAATTTATTAACATACTAGGAACTTAATAAAGCATGACGTATATTTATCATAGGAAATTATAAAATAAAATTTAAATTTTTTCCCCATGAAAGACTGAATTACTGAACAAAGTGTGATTATTTTTTCCAATTTTATGTATAAAATTTAGGTTAAGAAATCATTTTTTTCATGCAGATCTTGAATTAGAAGTATAGCTTAAATAATATGCCTAAATAGTCCTATCTCCTTATTATAAAAGAAGGGGAAGTAGCAATTTTTTTTTTCACTATTAAGAGGAAGCATTGATTTTTTTTTTTTTTTTTTAAGTAGGAAATTAATAGGACTTGCTTTAACTTTCGGGTCTCCTACATGCCTAGCAAACCAGAATAAGATTCTACTTTCCAATGAACTGTGTGTTCACTTATTAGCAAGAAAAGCCACACAGCTTTTCCCATGCAAACATACACTGAAGATCATGAACAAATGTGACAAGCCGAGAATTATCCTGCATGCTGCACTGCAGTACAGAAAAATCTACGATTACTTTAAATGTCTTGGTAATATGCACTGCTCTTAGTCAAACCTGTCCCCTTTGAAGTAGCTCAAATTTCTATCATGCTGCACTGACCCTCCTACTGAAGAAATCAAGGGCTCTGATGAAATAATTTAATTGAGAGCCATCTGGCCCTTTAGAGGTGGCAATTCTAATTTATTTTATTATAATAAAAGCCACCGGAGGCAAACTAGCAAAATTCATACTACCGTGTCCCTGGCCATGCCACTACACAAATAAACACAACACACACTTCCTCGGAGCATTTTAAAGCCTCTTAGTTTAAGCCTAATTGAAAAATTATTGAACATATTAAAAACCTCAAAAAACTATATTTTAAAACAAAATAAAGGAGCTTTTCAGAAAGCTTTGATTCTTGAATGCAGTGTTCTTGATTAAACAAAAATAACAACAAACAACCAAAACCACATAATTCACAAAAGTGTGAATTCTAGACACAGTGATTTAAGCTCTATATCACCTTGAGCAGCTCACCCTGAACTACAGTATGTATCCTGCAGCACAAAATAAAAAAAAAAAATCTGCTTAGGTAGAAGACAATGAAGGAAAAAAGTTGCACAAAACCCCACTGCTGAGGACCAACACACCACAAGACAGCTCCTCAAAAATTTCTCAGCAGACAAATTTACCCTTTTCTAAAAGCAGCCAAGCCTACCAGCTGCTGTTATTCTTCTGTAATTCATTAAGACCTGCAGCTATTTGAGGAAACTAGGGCCTGGGGGTATTAGACTACCTACCACACATCACACCACTGAGGAGAAGACCACCTGGATGAAAGCAATAACAGACAAGAATCACAGGACAGAACGGCCAAGGAATTTATAATAGTATATCTTTTTGTAAACATCACCTTGATTTCAGGTGTCTTGTTTACATGGGGGCTTCAGCCACGGGCTGACTGAGGAGTTACTACCAGGACTACACAGAAGGACCAAACTTCCACTTCAGCTGTTCTACCTGTAAAGTCCAAAATGGCACAAGGGGAAGGTACCACCACTGGGGCCACACTCAGCACAGCCACCGGCACCAGATACTCCAGCCACCAAAGACCCCAGGGAAGACCCCAGGAAGGGCAACTCAAAAGGCTGCTGTGTAAACTAAATGACTGCTAGCTATGCAGACCAGAGGACTTAGCTAACTGGGGCAGAATTAAATTAAGACCAGGAGGATTACAGTATTTCATGTTGCTGAAACCTAGGATGACCGGACATCTAGGGGAAACTGCCCCATTTATCCATGAAGCTGATACACTGAGGCAGAAGAGAGGGAGAACAGTTCATTCAGGGTTAAATGACATAGATAGCACCAAAGGTAAATAGAGGGGTGGAAAAAACAGAGGGAAAAAACCTTCATGAAACAAAGTTTGAATACTGTATTTTTCATGGGTGAATATTCTTTATAACCGTGTCTGAGTCAGGAGTCTCTGATACAGAATAAACTACAAGTCAAGTAATTTACAAGGAGCCTCATAGATCACTTCAAGGCAGCTTTTCATACAACTTTGAAAAAAGGTTTGGAAAACCAGAATGTGTGTCACAGAAAATAAATATGATGGGGTGAAAATGTGGGTAGAATAGAGAAGTCATTGCAAAGGAGTCCTCTATGCCTCCCTATTCTGTATCTTCCTTTCAAAAACATTTCTTCTGTAAGTAAAAGCAGTCAATATGAGACAAATGAGGAAAGTGAAGTTTCTGTGCAAACCTCAAGCACAACAAAAAAAGAGAACTTATATCCTGCTTAGCCACTGTCAGTAATCAAAATAAAGGTAAGATGATATAGACTTGAGTGGGATTTTACTGGCTGAGGAAAGAAGGTTTGTCACGAACAGTCCACTTTGCTGTACAAATTAGAACTTGCTTTAGGCAGATGATTCTGATAATCCAAAAGTCTCCTCAGAGGCTCATCCACCTCTCCTGACACCCAGGGAGAAAAGAGAAACCAGAGCCATAGGCCTTCTTCCCTCCCACAGCCTCCACACAACATCATAGCTCCCAAAGCTCCCACTCCTCCTTAGGGCAAGCAGGCCTGACGGAGTTATTTCAGTTCAAAACCAAAAAGCAACAAACTTGACAGTTGACCAAAACCAAAAATGGGATCAAAAGTCTTCATCACAGTTCCACAGCTGAAACCCTGCGGATGCTAGCAAGGCATCTTCTCTGAACTCTCTCTAGGCCACACTGAAAAAAAAAGCAAAATAACAAAGATTTTCTAACATTCAGAGCATACTCAGATCTTCTTAACTTTCAGGGGTCATAAAACTTGTGCAAACCAACAAAAAACATTCTTCCAATGTAATGAACATGGTGAATAGGCAGGTTTTATCATGAAACTGAAAAAAGGGTAGCTCAACCAGTTAATTACCTGTACACAAAAGTGGGATCTCAAAATGAAAATTCACATCAGAAAACTCATAGAAAATAATGTGCAAATGATGTAAAACAAAGTTAAACTGGACGTGACTCTCCCATTATAGATGCATTCTTTCCAAGACCAAAAGCAAACCTCCCAGCATTCACTATTAGGTTAGCTAAATGGTTTACCCCAAAGGTCCGTGGCCCACACTCCAAATCTCCTGCTGAATACTAATCCATGTCTTCACCTGGGCACAGCAGGGGGAAAGGACTTGTGTGGCATAACTTCTTTCCTTTGAGAGGAAATTGTCCTTCCAGAAAGCAGAACAAAATAATCAATGTTTTGTCCCTCAAACCTTTGCTAGAGGCACGAATTCTTATATAACCTTTCTAATCTAAATTCCTGGAATACTATGTTGGTCCCGCACAATGCATCATCACAGGATACCATCTGCACGTGCTCAGTCCAAAGACTTGTTAAACAGTGCATATACACAGTACCTAGGAAGAAAAATGAATGCTAAATATCACATGCCATTCTGTGGCAATAAGCACCAAAACCCAAGATGCTGGTGAACAGGGCATTAAAAACTATGGCATCTTCCTCTACAAAGGGAGAGAGAAGCAGCCAGTTGTTCGAGCCCGAACAGACGCTCGCTCATCCTCCAGTAACAGTTGGTACCGCTGGGAGGTCAGCCCAACTCCATTGTTTTTACAGCAATTTGCATTTTATTTTCCATAATGCTGTTTAATTTCACTTTTTCAATTATTACTCTCAGGCAATTGCTTTAATTATCTGCTATTCCACAAGGAAAGACACTTTCCTCTGGCAGAGAGAAGGGCTGCATCAGACCGTATTAACGCTGACGAGTGCCTCCATGGGCGAGCACGGGGCTGCCGCGCCAGCCTTGGCAGCCCGAGTGGAGGGCGGTTAGCCAGCACCCACAGCTATTGCTGACAGATTGGCCCGTTCACCACTGCTCAGATGGCAAATCTGCCCAGGATTACAAGGCGCATATTAAACCTTTAAATGCATGCAGCCGGTACCCCTCTGAATCTCGGATTCGCCAAGGCAAATGGTCTCACCGCAGACTGTGGCAAAACACATCTGACTGCAAAGCCAGAACAAGCCGCTTTCCCTAATCCAATGCAATGTTAATGCAAAGCTCAGCAGTGATGGATGGACTCATTAGTGCCGCAGTTATCGCCATCTGAACCAGGTGCCAAGACATATGGTTTAACAGATGTTCTCGCAAAATGCTCCATGCTCCGCGCTGTACGAGTGTCCAGCTAAACCGGACATCGATAAGACACTGGAAATCGTATTGGGCTTCTGGGAGCCACAATTGTTCCCAGCTCAGGAAGCTGTTAAACACAGCCCGATTATGCAAAAAACCCTATTGCTCTGATATCCCAATTAGATCAGCAGAACAAATGCTGGACAATACATACCCTGCTTTCTGAAGCCTTGGTGTACTCAAATGTTTTTTAATCTACCCAGTCAATTCTGTTTCTCTAATATCTCAGTGAAGAAATGAAGCTTTCTTCAAACAGAAATCATCAAATGAAATAAGAAACAGACACCCCACCCCAATCTTGCATTTTCATACTTAGAAATGCCCTCCATGCATTCTTCTTTCAACCATTTAATACATAACATATATATTCTGAGCATAGGATTATCATGCAGAAGCGACTTGTTTGCAAGCTTATTTACTGACATAACTCCAGTGGAATGCATGGCATTGCACAGGCAAACAAATACAATAAAACAGGGGTCATTTTTATACTAATTTAGAAAATCAATATGCACAAAGCAGCAAGGTGCATCAAATGTTAATAAAAGCTCTGTATTCTTTAAGTGTCTTTTCAAAGAAAGAAAATTCATAGGCTTTAGAAGAAAGAAAATCAGGAATAAGTGGGCAAGAACTGATTAATTATATCTATACACACTATTTTCATTTTTTTAAGACTACACACACACTTACATTCACCTCCTCCAGGAAAGCATTTTTCAACAAGAACTTCTGCTAATTCCTAAAGCTTATAAATCAGAGCATACCAAAGCATAACTGGTGTAAAACCTAGGTTACCACCTTGGGTTAAGGGACTCCTGTCACACAACACAATTGCTTTAGTGTGGGCAGTAAGACCAAACTACAACTGTTGCTGTGCAACATGTTACAGTGTAAATTTTAAGAAAAGGCAGAAAATACTGAGAAAAAAGGTCCCCCAGCATTGCATTCAGACAGGAATGGCAGGCAAAAAATGATACTAGACACTGTTAATGGCTGAATGAGTTTCAGAAACATCATAAATGTTGTTTAACTTTTAAAAAAATCTAAGGACTTTGCAACCCTGTCAGAATTTGCTAATAATTACAGGTCGTAAATAGAATCCTTCAGCTCACAACCATAAAAGATTTGATAACAGATCAGGTTGAAAGGTGAAGAACAAAAGAATTTGAGCTTCATTTCAGCCCTTCTCCCACACCTACAATTCACACTGTCACAAATGGTGTATTTCAGATCTTGTTCAACCAGTTAAATCACTTTATCTGTGCAAATATTTGTTCTGTATTAATGCAGCCTCAACTTTTGAAAACTTCTGTTATCTTTACTGCTTATCTTTCAATGACAGAGCTTTGACTGTCCCAAACATTGGTCCATTGAGGCTGCAAAATACAGAGGTGGGAGGGAAGGGATATCAAAGGGGACAAGAGAACAGATACAATCCAAAAACAAACAAACAAGAGCAAAATCTGCAGCCGTGAAAGTCAGGAGAAGTTCAGTTCAATGTTAATCCCTGTTTGTCTGACGAGTTTACAGACATACACTTACAGAAAATGGTGTTGATGAAAATACTGTCATTACAGCAGTAAACACACAGGAAACAGTGAAATGCTGTGCCTATTTTTATACATTTTTATTTTTAGGCACATAAAGATATGTGCACTTAATTATATATACACTGGGAAAAACATAAGCATGGAAATGTACTTGCAGATAGAACATCTAATATATGAACAGGGCCCAATAACGAAAATAAAATTGAAGTTTACATAGGTCTACAAGGATACACGCTACCAAAATCCCCATTTTTACATCATGTGGTTATAATCTTTTCCTCTTCCCTGCTTCTAATCAAGCACCTCAATCTTTTTCTACCTGCTGACATTATTTATACAGGTAATCTAGATGTGACTCAAGCTGTGGAAAAAGACATAAAAAAAAAAAATCAAAAGACCAAGCAAATAATTACAAAAAGAAACCCCAAAACAAAACCACGAAAACAAAATAATGAACAAATCAACAAAACCTGAACAGAAAAAACCCAAAATCAAAACAAACAGTCCTCCCCAACCCCCCTCCCCTGCCCCAACAAAAAAAAACCCCAGTTGGAGTCGAGATCCTTTCCAGTCAGATCACTTTCCTGAGCTGACTTACTGGAGAGCTGCAAAAGCTCCAGATCAGTGCAGACAGGGTGAAGGTGAGACTGTGGCAGCTCAGACCAAGCCTGGCTGAAGAAGCCATGGGACTGCAGGACTTAGAACGCAGAGCAGATTGGCTGCTGGTTTTTTTCCATGTGCTGCTGAATTTACTTTAATTCTTCTCAAAACAGAAGACTGCAAGAGCCAGACAGCACTGATAGAGTCTTCAACATCACCTCTACCTGTACATATTTCCTACTTCAGTGCAAGCAAATGAAATCTTAGATCTCTTCAGATACAAAAAGCCCTTAAGTCTCAGATTGCGCCTTGAACATTTCCTTATAAAAGAATGTGTTTTAATAACAAATTCTTTGCTGTTTTTTTTTCATTTCATTTTTTCCTCCTCAGTGAAATAGTTTTTCAGTAAGGACATAACCAAAAGCTATTTTCTCTACAACAATGTGTTTGGCAAGTGTCTTCTCCCTCATCATCATTCACTTATTTTTCATTTTTGCCCCCCCACCCNTTTTTTTTTAATAATGGCCTTTCTTGTTATGAGAAAAATACATTCCTGGAATGTTTCAGCTCAAGGCCCTCAAAAACAATTACTTAGGCATTTGATTTGATCTGCCAGTTCTTCCTTTCAGGCTATTCGGGCTTTATTAATCTTGAGTTTGGTCAAAGGTTAGAGTGAACCATTTCCAAGTCACACTCCAGTGTTTCATGAGGCCCATACATATCCCTGCCAGGTTTTAAGGATGAGGAGTAAATCCACATTTAGCCGTGTACAACAATAGTAACTTTGAGTTCTAAGGAAAATTATCCATATAGGCAAAGTTGCCGATTCACACTTACACCGGGCAAATAGAATTGAGAGCAAGAATGATGACTGAAAAAAAAGTCACCCTTAAATTGGTGAAAATTCAGTGCTGTTCACAGGAAAACAAGAAGGAGAACAGAAGCTCAAGTATGAAGGTATCTTAAAGAGTATCAGGGAACTTCACAAGCCCGAGCAAGCAGAGTTATAACCTCTAAAGTACTTTATCTATCACACTGGGAGAAATTATCACATCTGTGATCCACGTACATACACACAAAAAAACAAACTACCCATGAAGCATAAGGAGGGAAAAAACATATGTTTTCTGAGTTAATCTGGCCACTAGCTGGGCTTCTCAGGGGAGTGAAAGTTAGGAAAGATAATCTGTCAGCGTTATCTGACTCCAAGGAGTGAGTGATAGGGAAGATTTCCAGCTGGCTCTCTCTAGTGGGTCTTTCCGACCCATGAGCAACTGAAAGTGGCGCTTCACAGGTTTGCTGGAATGCTCCTATTGCTATTGTCTTGCCTTGGATATGGCAAAACCCAGGCCAGTTTCCTTTTTTGTGATTTGTGTGCTCTGTTTGGCAAGTGTCTAAAATCAAGCTGCTTTTTCTGAATGAATGCATTACATGTGTACTCAATTTAAACAAATTACTGCTCAAAGACATGGAGTACAAATCATTCCTACTGCTGTGATACCTTTTCACTAAATGCAATGCAGTTACTGCTTGTGTTCCTTTTTTAATGTTGCAGCATATTTGTCTAATAACACATTTTGCATATCAGATTTTTTAATAATCTTTTTAAAAAATCTCTTCAAAATTTCAAACCTATATGCAGCAACTAGTCAAGGTTTATCAGATCCACTGTTAAAACAAAAATCAAACAGACTGAAATAATTGATTATATTTCTCTTAAAAATACATGTGACAAAAAATAGGTATTTTGAAGATCTAACAATACATCATTTAAGAGTACATTTCCCAAAAATTACATAATTTTAGTTCTGAAAATAAATAGAAATATACATTTTTTTATAAAAGTAAAGATTTAGAGGACATATTTAGAAACCACTCTGAAGGAATGTTGGCACTTGCAGTTTACATATAAACTAAAGAATACACAAAACTTGTACATGTACCACTTAAGTGATTTTTTTAAACCTTTCTAAGTGGAAAAATTTAATTTTTTTAAGAGCTACTGGAAACTTTGCCATCCTTCTTCTTAACCAGTGGTCTTAAATATAAATACCCCATGACCACAATACAGAGAAGACTTAGTATTTTGGAGGGATGGTGGTGTTCATTTCTTTTTTGTCTTCTTTCACAGTAAGGAGGGTTATATTCCGATTATAGTAATCTCTTAAATTCTGACATATTACTATTCACAATTGTACACAAGTAAAAATTAAAGTTCCTCCTATTATGGAGAAAGAGTAAAAGGACATATAGCAGTCCTTTTATGCTGTTCCATAAATATGCTGCTGAGTAAAACTGATATGCACACAGAAGTACAGACACATCCCTCCAGCCACCTGCTGGGAGAGGTACTTTAGATGCTAAAAAATCCTCAAAATTCATGACAGCTGTGTTACATCTGTGTCATACTAGATCCCAAATGACAGTTTTCTGCATTTAGTAATAATAAATTTTGATACAGAGGACTTGATTTACCATGAGAGAAGGCCCACAATGCCCTTAAGGGCCAACCAGTACCCCAGTGCCCACACCAGTTCTAACTTTTAATCCAAGCTTTACAACATTGCAAAACTGACTACAAGTTTCTCCATTGAACAGAGATAAAATTGTATTTAAACTACATATTTTACATGCAGAAGAATAAAAGGCTTTGAATTTTAAACATTTCATCTCCAGAAAGCAGCTTGTCCTCTAGCCAAATAGACTTGCATGAGTTAACCTTACCTGGAGCCATAACTTGTTATTCACTGCATCTCTCCCTGTAGCAATGCACTGAAATGTTGCATTCTGCCCTGCATTGACTTCTACATCCCCCAGCCTCAAAAAATGTGGAGATTTATCTGCAGAGGGGGAAAACAAAAATTACAAACAGAAGTTATTACAAAAAAATAAAGGTACCAGAAACATTGTCTCCCTCAACCTCCGTATTTTAACAATCTTTGGCTAAAAAATAGAAACGAAAGAGAAAAAATTATTTGTCTCATCTGTGTTCAAAAAGTGCTTTCAGTCATTTCCCTTCTCTGATGGAGAGTCTACTAACTTTATGTCATAAGTGTGTTATAATAAAGTCTTTTTAAAATTGAAGCCAGATGAAGGAGATCAGATGCCAAAATGTCAGCAGCACTTGACAAGAATTATCCCAAAGACTTTTGACTGTATGAAATCCATCCTACTGAGGAAAACCCAATTAGCAGCATACTGCTTAAGCAAATAGATGCTGTTTATGTTACTTGCAATGCAACTCAGAGCTCTTGTTTTAGAAAATAAAATCATTTGTGGCACTGAATATAGTATTTCAGGACTTGAAAAATCTATTTCCCACCCTGACAAGGTCTGTAGGAAACTTCAGTGGCACAACCACCTGAAGGATTTACTAGACCTAAAAAAGCTGACAGACACATTTGAGGAATGGGCACGTTACACAGCTCACTCACCCCTTTCTCAAGAACTACTAAAGAAAACAGTAGCTGAACTGTTCTTTCTTTGTGCTTACTCAAAAAACATGACACACAGGAAAAAACATTAAATTGGAACAAACAGGGTTTAAACATCAGTAACAAAAAGAGCTTGTCTGAATACTGTAACATACTGATAATGTGCTGGGATGACTGTACCCAAGTGCCTTTTGTTTTGGCACTTCAAAACAAAACACAAAGAAGAGGAAGAAAATAAATATGAAAGCCAGATACTAAATCCATGCAGAGCTTTGCTGAGTACAGACATCAGATAGATGGGCTGGCTGAAATATAAAAGATAACTCACTCAAATTCCTTGTAAGCTTGGTAGCCCCCAAGAGCTATGGTTTTAAAAGGTTTGGGGTAAAATGAGAAAAAGAGAAGTGAGGTTGCCATTGAAACTTTGTTATTTGGCATAATTTTGAAAAGCTGGAGCAGGATATTGTTATATCCTGGTCATTTCAGAAAGCAACTAAATTATCAGCCATGTGGTACATTAGAATGAAATCATATTTTAGAAAGGGCATGCCTAGGGGAAGATGAGAAGAGCTGGACAGAAATGAATTGTCAAAAAATTTTGATAACAAGTGCCAGAAATGCACAGTAACAATTCCTTCCTCACAACTTTTTATTAGTAGAATATTCTTATTGTCACAACTTGTGTTTGCATGTGTGTAATTATTCCCGTGGACTAGCAGGGAAAGACAAACATAAATGCCTGAAGTCTGTCCACAAAATAACAAACAAAATACAATCCCTCAGTAGTTCAACAGCCAGAAGCCCTTTTTTTTTTTCTTTTTAAAACAATCTACTTTGTCTCTTCAGAAAAAAAAAAAGCAAAAAAAAAAAAAAAGAGAAGGGGCATAAAATCTGATAAACCTCCTACAAGCATCTGCCAATTCAGTTTTCTTTAATCAGTGAGTAAACACATTAACATTAAAACCTATTTTGATTATGCACACCAACTGTGTATGACTAAAAAGACACTGAAGTATATCTGCTTTTTTATCCCTGTATAATTTATTTCTGGCAGAAAAAGATTTCACCCAGGTAAATCACTATTGCAATCACTTTTCTTCCTGGAAGATGCAACAAAAATACTATTGAAAGAACAAAGAATATCAGTGATCAAGTGATGAAAACTGAGCAGTCCACAGCAATATAAAATATGCCCTGAAAAGACAGAGAAAAATGCAGCTCTTAATCATTACTTACCACAAGGGTAACTCAGGACCTGGATGTCATCAATGGCAATGTAGCCATTTCTTCCATCTGAGACTTCAGCTTCAAATATTACCTGTCAAAATGAAAGAAAAAATGTTTACAACACTCATTTCTACAGAATTCCCCCGGTGGCAAGCGTGCAGATATAAGACACATTGCCTTTTTCATTTAGTTGAAGTTCCTACAAGGTTTGACAACTGAATGGAATATTTATTACTCAGTGTGTTGTGGTTCCATGCCATTCATATACATGGCTTGCTTTGGATTTGCTGCTCATAACACACCAGAAAAAACATGTCTAACTGCATACTGCTTTATCTCAGCTAAATGAGCAAACGTGATTCAATTCTGAAAAAAAATGTCATTACTTTTAGACAGGTAAGGCATCACAGCACACAAGAGCTCAACCAATCTTAACAAAATTTGTATTCTTCCTGGGGGTCATGATATAGTCTCCTGTAACCTTCTGCAGCACAGCTGCACAGGAAAACACAGAAATTGCGTGGCACTCCCCAGTGGCAACCAAAAGAATGGCTGTAGCATGAGATTTATGCAGTAGTTATTAACTTCATTCTTCATTCTAGCAAGGCAATGAGGACATTCCTGTGCATGAAGGAAAAGAAGAGACCATCTTCACATTCACTGTCTTGTCCCACCCCAAGTGGACAGTTAACAACTAAGAATTAGTTGGTGGTGATTCACAGAGCTCCCAAAATTGTGCTTTGACTGCAGGGAGAGAATGCCTGCAGGGCATGTATATTTTCATAGCACTGGACTACAACCCTTCCAATTTCTCCAGATATCCTTGATAAGACCTCACTTCTAACCAATTTCATTTTTTTCCTTCTAATTTTATTGGCACACAAATGTAATTTAGTTACAAAAAACACTTCATTCTTTGCCTCTTCCTCTTGCCTTGTCCAACAACAGCTTGATGGAAATTAATTTAGTGTCTGGGAGTCCTACTTTCACAATGTGCCTTGTCCAAAGACCTCTCTGACCAGAGCACTGTTTGACAGTGTCTACCCACTCTTCAGGGAGCTTCAGAGAGCTTGCTCCTGGTAATGAACATCTACACATATATATATATATATAT
>VXAC01008062.1:0-73424 GCA_013399225.1 Rhipidura dahli
ATATATATATATTTAATATATGAATTTATATATTCATCTATAAATTTATTTTTATATATTCATTTATACACATTTATATTCACATTTAATTTATACATAATAATACATACCATATTAACGTATTTTATAGTGTATTTATACATCATGCTTCCATTTCATATATTCATTTCTATTAATATTTCTATTGATATTCATATTGCTTTGAATTTACATATCACCCCATCCCTGACACTGATCTCTGCCCTGCCCACTCCCAGTACCCCCCAGCACCAGGAGTCTTCTGAGGAGCACAGGTAGGAAGAAGTAAGGGGAATGGGAATTGCTCTTTTTGTCCTCCAGTGGTGTCCAGAAGCTCCCTGGTGCCGAAGGAAACATGGATTCATTTTGTCAGGCTGGCTTATGGGAAAAGGTGGTGAAGAAGAGGGGTTCCCAAAGTTGGATTTTGAAACAAATCGTTGGAAAAATGGATTGATTGCCATTTTTCTTCTGCCAACAGCAGTCAGTGCTTGACAGAATAAGTTTCTGTGTGTGTGTGTGTGTGTGTGAAAGAGGGTAAAGGCCACACATGGGGATTTCCTCCATGGGATGGGAATGATCCAGGAGCACTCCCTGCTCCCAACCCTGCAGCATTCCCGCTGGGGCATGGACTCCACACGAGATGGAGAAGTGCACAGACATTTATTGCACAGTGACCATTCCCTAAATAGCAGCCCACACACAGGATATCTCCTCACAGAAACAGGAAAGATGCTTCCCAGAGTGTCCCCCAGGCACCTGGGGCACTGCCTGGATATCACCTATGATGGGAACAGGTGAACAATTCCCTGTAAGGTCACAAACCACAATCTTCCCACACCATTGGTCAAGAAGGCCACAAAGCCACAATTCCCTTTTCCAGCCCATCTCAGGTGCCCTGGATGTGTTTCCATGGTCACCTCTGGATCTAGGGAAGATGCCTATTCCAGACCTGCTCCTCTGTAGCACCCATGGTGGAACCCCACACAACCCCTTCACTCAGAAAGGCACCCACAGCACCAACAGCCTTCAAAATGCTCCAAACCACCAAAGACATTGAAATAATCTTCAGTTACACTGGAAAAAATCCCAAAGGGCAGGGAATTCTCTGATTGCTGCCAGAGGAAAATCATAGGAAATCAAGAGATTTTTGAGGAAAAAGTTCCGGAAACCAACATAAAAACTGGGAATATTTTGAAGGAAATGACCTCTGTGCTTGGCATTCCTGTAATATTTGCCATAGCAGAACATGCAGCTTTTTGGGGGCCAGATGTTCCAGCAGCTGGAGGCTGGGCCATTGTCACTGCAATGAGCTTTTCAGAGGAGAACCTTCCTCCCACCAAGGATCTTTTGCTCCCTACTCTGGGATCCATAAATCAGATTTTAAAGAAGAAAAGGCTCTGACTGGCAAAGCAGTTGAGTTTCCTGCACAAGTCGTGCAACAGCCAAAGGAGGGATGAGCAAATTGTTGCCCTGAAAGCTGTCCCGGGTGCCCAAGGTGGAATCTCTGGAATTCCAGAACTTGCCACTCCTAAAGATTCCCCTGTCATCCCAAGGAAAAGGAAATATGAAAAGAAATCCACAGATTACAGGCACGGATAGAAAAAAAATGGGAGATTTAGTGTGGCTAATGCATCTGTGCAAAAAATTGCAATACTGGTATTCTCTCCCTATCCATACCCTGGAATTTTAATTATTTTTTTTTTCTGTTGTTTTAGCTCATTATGGGATCTCTAAAATGCTTCTGAGGTGAAGAAAAGAGGAATTCCTGCTTCCCTGTGTGTCCTCAGGGTCAGAACCTGTGGCCTAAAATGGCTTTGGTTTATTTTGCTCTCTTCTGCTGAGATATTCCAAGGGCAAGAAAGGCTATTTGATATTCAATAAAGGATATTCCACGGGAATACAGGATAAAGTTCTATTAAAAAGGTGATAAGAAAGGGGCAAAAAGCACAGAAAAGGGCTGGAATGAAAATCTTGTAAGAATCAGGGCATTTCCATCAAATCCAGCCAATTCCAGAGCCTTGGACTCACTGGCATTATTTAGGCAAGATTCCTTCCCCACAAACATTTTCAGGATGAAAATAAAACTGAGCAGCAATTCAGAGAATTCTCTTTCTTCCCTAGAACGAGGATCTCTGCTCTTTCCTCATTTAAATTCATAATAATTCAGTAATATAATAAATAAAGGAAGAAACCCAGAAGTTAATGCTGCTCATATTTAAGAAGCAAGGGCTAATAACACCCTGTTATAAGGAGAAGCCAATTCCTGCTGGTAATTTCCCCAAAGATTCCGTTGTTTGTGGGTTTGTTCCCTGGAGCAGACTGAAAATATGCTGTTTGGAGCTTGAGGAAGCCTGGTTGGAATTTTGAGGGGGAACATCCATGAAAATACCAGTGAAAAGCAAAATAATTCTGATAGAAGGAAACGCAAAGCTGAGCTCAAGGCACAGAATTCGTAAATTGGAGGCTATGAGCATTACATCTGGTTTAAATTAATATATTCCTAATGAAAAGCACAAAAAGGCCTTTAATTAAGGAAATGGGCTCTCAAATATGTTGGAAATTCTGGGGGGAAAAGAAAGGGAATTTCAGAGAAGGAGACTTCAAGCAGCAAGGAGCAAATCCTTGGCTAAAAACCTGCCATTTTATTCAAATGTATCAATTTTGCTTTTTTCTTGGAGCATCATCACCTTCCCCAGCTTTCAGAGGCCCCTGCTCTTAATCCAATCAGATCTACAGAAAATAATTGATGTGGTTTACCACTCCCCAAATTCATTTGGATTTAAAATGCCTTTTGGAGAACGATTCATGGCATTCTGCTGAGCTTAAGCTTCCTTTTTATCTGCTTAGAGGAATCTTACTACAAATCTAGAGCTGAAAGCCTTTTATACTCCAATTAATGTATTTAAGAGGATGCTGCTGGCAGCAAAGCCAACGACCTTAGAGAGTTGGGAGAAGCTCCATAGGATTGGCCTTGGCACATATCAACTCTCTGGACAATGAGAGAATTTTTTATCCAATATTTTACTGGTCTGTTTGTCTCTAAACCAATTTATGTGGAAGATTATGGACTCAGGATCACTTTTCTTCTCTCCCTATTTCTTTCTAAATTGTAATTTAATTTATTTTTGCTATTTGATTATTTGTGAAATTTTGTTCAGGCCAGAGTAGAAGCAGCTGAAGCCAAGCATCTGAACGTTCAGCAGTGTATTGGTGATGATTTGATCCAAAACTGATTCAGATCAACTACTCTATTAATAATTAAATACTACAGTCCTTAATTATCCCCATAAGTTACTGTGTGCTGTTAATGAAGAACTAATTGTGGAGGTTTTGGGGTGTTTTTCAAAGTTGTAGTTTTGTATTGGGTCATTTGAAAAGCTGGGAGAGTCAGGGCTGGTCAGCCTGGACAAGAGAAGCCCTGGGAGGACTTCAGAGCTCCTTGCAGGGCCTAAAGAGGCTCCAGGAGAGCTGGAGAGGGACTGGGGACAAGGGATGGAGGAACAGGACACAGGGAATGGCTTCCCAGTGCCAGAGGGCAGGGCTGGATGGGATCTTGGGCAGGAATTGTTCCCTGGCAGGGTGGGCAGGCCCTGGCACAGGGTGCCCAGAGCAGCTGGGGCTGCCCCTGGATCCCTGGCAGTGCCCAAGGCCAGGCTGGACATTGGGGCTGGGAGCAGCCTGGGACAGTGGGAGGTGTCCCTGGCCATGGCAGAAGGTTGGAATTGGATGATCTCTAAGGTCCCTTCCTACCCAAACCATCCTGGGATTCTGTGATTCCAATATCCCATGTTTGAGGCTCATCAAGGCTGTTGTTGGTGCCAGGAATAATGAGAAGAAACTCAGAAAATTGCTTTCTTCTCAAAATTATTCAGATGATGTGAAAGAAAGTGAGCAACTGTTAATGAATGCAGAAGATAAAAGCAAATGCATTAAAAACTCCTCCTAAGAAGCCAAGTCCCCCCTGGAATCCAAACCTGAATAATTTCCACAGTGCAAGCTCTGCGTGTACTTTATTAATGTTCTCCTAAATTTCAACTTGGAAAGCTGCTCATTTCATTCTACTCCTCAAGAACAGACATTCATTTGATTAATTATTCTTAAACCAGGCTGAAATGGGGATTGTGTTTAACTAACAGAGCAATTACTTTTGCTTTCTAAAGGCCAGGAAAAAAGGTAACAAGCACTGACTGCTGTGAATGCTCCGTGCAACAACAATAAATTCCAGCCTGATCCTCTGCAACAAGAGCACTTCTTGATTATTTCCAATTTTACTTTCACTAAACACACAATTATGTTTAATGCCATCCACTAACACCAACTCCTGGCTTAGGCCTCGTTCCATTTCAGGCCAGCAGAATCAGGGAGGATTGGAATAGAAATAGCTTAAAGACATAAAATTGTCATTTCTTTTGGTCCTCCTCTGTGGTCTGCTCATCTGTTTTGAGTCAAGTATTTCTGAATGGCAAAAGCAGATTCCCTTCTTCACCCCCAAATTTCCCTCAGCTCTTTTCCACCTGTTTTTTATCTCCCTGACCAACACACACAAATTCCTGTGCCTCAAAAATCCTCTTGGAAAACCAGGGAGGACTTTCACTGCCTGTTCGTATTTCACGTGATGACTTCAAACATCATTTGACATCTGTGCCTCGTGTTTCTTTTGCTCTCAGACACAAACCCCTCCTTTCCCTAAATGACTTGGCCTTCCAGAATTTTCTATCTACTCTGGTTCCTTTTCCCTGTTGTCTGCCCTCTGCAGTTCTCTGGAAGGAGGATGGAACCAGGGACAGGAGGATAGGAAACAGCCTCGAGTTGTTCCACAGCAGGCTTGGATTGGATAATTGGAAGAATTTCTTCATGGAAAGGGTGGTTAAGCATTGACCAGGGAAGTGCTGGAGCCACCACCCCTGGGAGTGTCCCAAAATGTGTGGAAGTGGCACTTGGGGACATTATTGGTGGTGTCCGTGGTGGTGCTGGTGAACAGTTGGATTTGATGACCTTAAAGATCTTTTGCAAACTTAATGATTCGGTGATTCTTCAGCAGTTCTGAAGTTCATGGATTTAACACAATTCTTGGATTCACCACCATTTTTGGATTCCTCATTTTGATGAGGGTGAGGCTTCCCAATTCCCCACTGCCCTGCCATTTCTGGGCTTCTTTTGGGCAGGACTGCCATGAAATGCAACCAACAAAAACCCAAGTAGGGACAACTTTATTAAGCTCTGAACTTATTTTTTTCACTCCTGATGCTTTAAACTCATCATTCTTTTGTTTTCTTGAAAACAAAGAGCTTTTACTCTTGACAAAAAATGTCTGGTGCTAATTGTAGTCTGTATATTATATTTCTGTTAATTTTCTCTCTCTTAAAAAAAAAACCAACAAACCAACAAGCCTATGGATGGTTAATTTTGTTTCCACTTTCCTCCAAAAGCAGGTCTGAAATTGCTCAGGTTTTTCCCTTTTAAAGCCTAAGCAAGCTGCTGCCAAAACCAGGTAAGTCTTCAGATGAAAACTAATGTTGAACACACAAGAAATGTTTCAATATTAACAGGCCTAAAATGAGAGCCACAGACTGGTATGAGAAACAAGCACCTAAAACTGAGTAGAAATAAAACCTGGGTTTTAACTCAAAATCATCCTTGTGTCAACATCAACCATCAGGCAGCTTTGGAAGACACAAATTTCAAAGGCTCCTGTAGGAAAGTCAAACCAGTGAGTACAAATTTTCCCTCTGCAAGTGGAGCTTATTTTAAAAACTTCAGCCTTACCTTCACTTTAAGCACAGAAGAAAACATTCTGGCATCTTCAGACACCCCTCCAATGTACATTTTTTTGGTAAACACAGGTGCATGGTCATTTTCATCCTTCACCTCAATAAAGACCTTGGCTGTATTGCCTAAAAACAGGGAAGGAAAAGGGAAATGAGAATTTTGTGTAATAATTTGTAATATCTACTGGCATTCATGCAATTACAGCCCAAGGAGATAACGTACAATGAGAGCAGGGATAATAATGTAAAAAAAGGAAGAAAGAAGTCCATTAGACATCATGAAATGCTAAAATTGGATAATCCCAGAGTCCCTGAGGCTGGCAAAGCCCTCCCAGCCCCTGGAGTCCCAGCTGTGCCCGATGCCCACCTTGTCCCCAGCCCAGAGCTCTGAGTGCCCCCTCCAGGCCTCCCTTGGACACCTCCAGGGATGGGCACTCCAAAGCTCCCTGGGCAGCCCCTGCCAAGGCCTGAGCTCCCTTTCCATGGGGAAATTCCTGCTGCTGTCCAAGCTGAGCCTCCCCTGGCCCAGCCTGAGGCCGTTTCCCCTTGTCCTGTCCCTGTTCCCTCGCAGCAGAGCCCGACCCACCCCGGCTGCCCCCTCCTGTCAGGGAGCTGTGCAGAGCCACAAGGTCCCCCCTGAGCCTCCTTTGCTCCAGGCTGAGCCCCTTTCCCAGCTCCCTCAGCCTCTCCTGGGGCTCCAGCCCCTTCCCTAGACAAGAAATAAGAATCCATATCACACCTTGAGATCCCACAGCTTTTGGTCCCATTAAATGCCCACAGGTGTCACCAAGAGGTAATGAGGAGGTGTCACAAAGAGCTCATTAGCAGCAGCTCTGCACCTTGCTTGATCTATTTTAATTATTCCTACTGCCATGCAAATTCTTAACAGCTGATTCAGTCCTGGTGTCTGTAAACTCATCAATGGTCACACAAAGCCCTGGCTCAGCAGCCTCAACCCTTAATTAATTTCTTGTGTTAACTGAAAGCATCCCTAAGCCTGTCCTCCTCCCAAACCTGGCCTGGCCTAGCCCAGGGTAACTCCACAAGTTTTGTTTCCCCTGACAGGTTCAACACAGAACACCTGAGGTTTGACACAAAACCCCACTACTAATTTGGTTTTATTAAACAGTCCCTGCTCCAGCCCACTGAGCAATAAACATCTCCATCCTTCTGCAAGGGAAAAAATATCCAGCAAAAACCATGGAGCTGGTGCCAAACAGATTCCACTGTGCAGTAATCTCCACCAACATCTGCTTCCCTCCTTCAGAATCGTACCATCCAGAAAGATTGCTGGAAATTATGATATCCAGTTCATTAAAACCACATTTGCAAGTGATAAATTGCCTCCTTTCTGAGCTGCTTTTCCCACCTCCTTTCAGTGCCAGGATAATTTCAGTGTTGCACAGGTGCCACTGATCTGAGTTACTTGGCTTTTCCAGAGGAATTCTCCTCCCTGGGGCTGCTGCACAGCTGGGTGCACACAATGCTGTGCCCTGGGCTTTGGGATGGCCCTGCTGGAGCACGGAGGTGACACCAGGTGCCCTCTGGGCTCCCCCAGGGTCTGAGCCATCCTCTGGGGTTTTTTCATCATGGAGAGAAGGGGGGAAAAAAAAAAAGGAAAAAAAAGAAAGGAAATTACATGAATTGTCAAATCTCAGTCTTCTTAAATTAGATCCTTGATGTTTCTGGCTGCAATACCAAACTACAGTAGAAAAAGGAGATTCCCAGGCAGTCTTTGCCACTGCAGCTCCACCCTTTATGGAAGAAGGTGGCCTTAAAAGCAGGATTATGTGTGGAAGTGACCTTGACCTGCTGAGCCCATAACCAGTCAGCAGGTGGGATCAGGTTGGCTCACCTGCACTGGCTCTCTCTAATTCAAATCAAACATCGTTTGCATAATGCTCACTGTTGTTGTGTCAGGCCAGTTTGGGTGAGGTGGCTTAGCCTTGTGCAAAGTTTGCTTTGCAATTTGCTTAGCTCCCCATTTGTTTAATGTGCTGGCAGTTCTCTGAGCTGCCAAAATGCTGCTTTGTTTAGCAAAGGATGGAGAAAGGCAAGTTATTCCATTAAGGACCAAGCAAATTAAACATCCTGCATAGCCACAGGCCAACATTAGCACCATCACCACTGAGCATCTAGCTGCACTTCAGCTTCCTCCCTGGTTTTGGACACACTCCTTCGTTCTGGCAGGTGGAGTGGAATGTGGCATCTGTGAGCTCCTCCCTCTGGCAGCCTTTGGATCCAGTTCCCACTGCTGGCTGCAGGAAAGGGCTCCCTGCCAGCTGCAGAGGTTTCCTCACCCTCACATCGGAGTTCTCATTGAAACCCCTCAGCAGCAGCTGTGCCATGTGGGAAGGCAGGGCCAGATCCTCTCCCATGGGGATTTTCCCAGTCCCTCTGCTTGACCCAGCAATATTCCCAGCACTGGGTGCTCCCAAATCCACCACTCCTGCACCTCCAGCACCCAGCCTGATGGAAAAGGCCACCAATGAAGCCCAGTCTTAGAGAGTGTGGTTCAGACTCTGCCATTAGACTCCTTTTCCCTTCATATTCCAGATTTTTAACCACTTCTCTGAATACTCCTTGGGTGTGGCTCGAGCCCTCTTTGTTAGGACAGTGATCATCACAGGCTGTCAGTATTCACACTCCCCTTCCAGAGGGGAAATTTGTACCCCCATGTATGTAAAACCTTCTATCCTCTGTGCTCCAGGTCTGGAATTCAGCTCCAGTTAGTTTTTTCTTCATGGATTCCAGGAGTTGAGAGCAGGATTTACTTGCCTGTGGTACTTTTGGTGAGACCTCACAGAATCCAAATATCATTCTTATTACTGTGGCTGAGCTACTTAAAGAGCTGGCCAGGTGAAAGGACAAAAAGCACCTTTCCCTGCACAAAGCAGCACAGGTGCTTTTTAGCCAAGGTTGCTAAAAAGAGCAAAAGAAAACTGATTTCAGTGCTTCCTCAGTCTCCTGCAAGATCCCCTTTTCCTCCTCTCTTCCTGCCCCCCAGAGATGAGCTGCAGTGCACAGAAAATACAGCAGTGCAGCTGCTTCTAAGTCATCCTCAGCTTCTAAGAACCAGCCAAGTCATCACTGCCAAGACTTTTGGATCTTTCATCTTCTGTGGTTTGCTTAAGGGGAGTGGAAACACCCTGAAAGCTGCTCTAAAGCAAAGCTGAGGAGCCTCTGAAACACCTAAAATGAGCAGACCATGAACAAGTAACACAGAAAACAAACCCAACAGAAACTCCTGGATCACTAGTGAGTACTAACATTTCATTCCCAGAAGTTCTTCCCAAACATCCTTGTGGAAAGCTCTTTGCCACTTCTCCCCATCCAGGAATGTACCAGACCCATGTGAGCCTGTAATTCCTTGCCAGGCTGCAGAAATGAAGCTGAGCTGAAGCAATGAATTTTGGACACTGGGACAGCACCAACGATGCTCTGAGTGTTCCCAGAGGAGTTTTATTCAGTGCTTTCACCAACATTCCAACCCAGCCACGGATCCAGCTGCTCTTCATGCATGGATAATTCTGACACAAACCCCTGCATCTCCAAAAGCCATTCTGGAGGAGGCAAGAGCAGATTTCAGAGAACCTTTCCAAAGCTCATTTGAATCCAGCTGGGAGGGAGAACTGTAATTTGCTTTCCTCCTGCCTTACAAGTGCGTGGAGCAGCCTCTGTGCTTTGGCAGGTGAGCCAGGCTGAGCTGCAGCTGGGCTCCATCTCACACTCCTGCGTTTGGCAGAACCAAGTAGGAATCAGCACTGAATATTTCTCAGTGGCATTTAGATCTAAACGAGCCCAGAAGGCCTGAAGAAGCTCATCATGTGCTGTCACTGCTCAAGAGAGTCCAAAAGAAGCAAACAGCAATGTGTTTGGACCAGCAGCGATCCAAAGTCTGATTTAAATCCATAAAAAACCTCTTTTTCGAACAAATGATGACCCGAGTGGGAGCTCAGGTTTTATGCAGCCTCTCTAAAATCCACTGCTTTGCTGCCCAAGGAAATTGAAGCCTGTCCCAAGCTCCCCCAGAGCTGTGAGGCAGCGGGATGAGCTCTCCAGGCTCTGCTTGCATTGAGCCCATCTGTCACAGCTCCTGGATTTGGGAAGCAATGGAGCAGCCAACTTGTACAGCACCACCAGCAGCAACTTCAGCAACTGAAACCATAAGGCTGCTTTACTGCTACACAAACCCCACAGGGACACAGAATCCATGCTCGTGTTTAACTGAGTAGAAGCTTCATTCCCATTTACCATGGAGCAGCTGTAGAATGTTTTAGTTGTAAAACTCCCATTTCCACTTTATTCCCAACAGGGTTTTTTTTTTTTGGGTTTAGGAAAGCAAAAGCTGAAGGAGTCAGAACTGTTGCCTTACCCCCAGCCCCAGAGCACAGCCCTGCTTGCAGCTGGGAATACAGCAGAGCCAGGGCAGTACCTCTGCACCAGCCCTGGGAGTGCCAAAGGGGACTAACAGTTCTACCTTCTTCATTATTATGGAAATAATCAATGGAAGGTGATTTTGTTTTCAAATCTTCTGACAGCAAGATAAAACCCATGTCTAACAAGGTTCTGTCATGGAATGATCCAGGTTGGAAAAGACTTCCAAGATCAGGGACTATGACCTGTGACCAATCCCCAGCCTTGTCACCCAGGAAAATAAATACAGAAAAAGCCACCACGTGGTTCTGTCATAATCTTCACATCTTTAGGAATGTAATATCAGGGAGTCATGGAATGGTTTGGATTGGAAGGGACCTTAAA
Organism: Rhipidura dahli; assembly: GCA_013399225.1. Taxonomy (NCBI): domain Eukaryota; kingdom Metazoa; phylum Chordata; class Aves; order Passeriformes; family Rhipiduridae; genus Rhipidura; species Rhipidura dahli. The sequence goes on from VXAC01008062.1 coordinate 10,548, forward strand.
GCCCATCCCATCCCCTGCCATTGGCTTGGACACCTCCCAGTGTTCCAGGCTGCTCCAAGCCCCAATGTCCAACCTGGCCTTGGACACTGCCAGGGATCCAGGGGCAGCACATTCTTTGGGAATGCCCCCAATGCTTTGGTTCTACAGCTGGGGCTGGGTTGAATTTGGTGGTAAAAGCCTCTGTTTGTCCATTCTGCTCCACTGCTCTGTCCCTGTGTTCAGGCAGCATTTTCTCTTTGCTGCTCCCTCTGCTTCCACAAGAATCCTGCTTCCTCCTACCCTTTCCTTCTTGCCTCAAGGAGTATCAAGTCCAAGTGCTGGCCCTGCACAGGACAGCCCCAGGAATCCCAGCCTGTGCCTCAGAGTGTTGTCCAAACTCTGTCAATACGGAAGGTCCTTCAGGACTCAGCATCCCCAGAATCCTCAAGGAGAACTCCAGGCTTTTTAACTCATCACCAAACCCTCCTTCCATTCCAATGAAGTAAAACCACACAGCAGTTTCATATCATAAAGTTTCAGTCAAAGTAACTCCTTTAACGAGTTTAACTCTGCTGAAAGCAAGAATGTGACTCTGCATGATTTAGCACCATCTATTAAAGCCCCAGCTTGAGTCACCAATTGGATGTTCTCACACCCCAAAGGGCATCTCAATTTACTCTCTCTCCTCACACAGTTATTCAATTACTGCCATGCTATCAGCTGCCACCATCACTGAAGACAGGCTCAGTTACACTCAGTGCACTTTCACTTTTCCCCTGCACAGATGCAAACTCCAACTCCTACTTCTCTATAATTATTTCCTACAATACCATCACTGAAAACGATTTGGTACCAGGCTTCTGAGCTTTGCAAAATTCAGCCCTGTGTGGTGCCTGACCAGTTTGTCAGGGCTCTGTAATTCACAGAATCCCAGAACCACTGAGGCTGGAAAAGCCCTCCCAGCCATGGAGTCCCAGCTGTGCCCGATGCCCACCTTGTCTCCAGCCCAGAGCTCTGAGTGCCACCTCCAGGCCTCCCTTGGACACCTCCAGGGATGGGCACTCCAAAGCTCCCTGGGCAGCCCCTGCCAAGGCCTGAGCACCCTTTCCATGGGGAAATTCCTGCTGCTGTCCAAGCTGAGCCTCCCCTGGCCCAGCCTGAGGCCGTTTCCCCTTGTCCTGTCCCTGTTCCCTGGCAGCAGAGCCCGACCCCCCCCGGCTGCCCCCTCCTGTCAGGGAGCTGTGCAGAGCCACAAGGTCCCCCCTGAGCCTCCTTTGCTCCAGGCTGAGCCCCTTTCCCAGCTCCCTCAGCCCCTCCTGGGGCTCCAGCCCCTTCCCAGCTCCGTTCCCTTCCCTGGGTGCACTCAATGTGTATCTCAAAGTGAGGGGCCCAGAAATCCCTGCAGCTCCAGGGTTGGTCACCGATAAAATTCCAGAACAAATTCCACCAATTCAGGGGTACCCAAGACCAGAACTGGCAGCAGGTCATTGCCACCAGGTGTCTCAGCTCTGTATTAATTCAGTGTCACAGGGCTGTGCATTCCCAGTCACCCAGCTCCAAAGCAGTTCATCAGCTCAACCTCACTCACAGTGAAATGTTAATTGTGCCTCATCTCCTCCCACTGCAGCTCATCAATTCAGTGCCCTGAAACTCAAAAGTAGTGTTTAACCTGATTAACACTCCTCAAAAATGAACAAAGTGCCGAGAAAATGGAAAGGAATTCATTGTATAAATGCAGGAGTCAAACCCAGAGGTCAGAGGAACACCATTACAAACTCATAAGTGATTCAGCTGGCCAGATACTTCTAAAGTATTTTAAGTATACATTTATCAAATTCTTTAGCCATCCCTGCAGCACAGGGCACATTCCAAGGAATATAGAAGCTGTATACTCCTGGAGAGCCAAACACACCCAGCTTGTCTTCCTTTAAACTGGCCTGAAGTGAAACTCCAGTCATTATCCAGCATTCCTGAATAAAATAACTCAGCCATCCCTTTTTTGGAATTGCTGCTCAGGTGGGAGTGCTGCTCCAGTGCAAAGTGTGAGTCAGAAGAGGGAATGGAGGGAAGGACCTGCTGCCTCCCTTGGATCTTCAGCCACGTCAGAGAAAGGTTTTGGAGAAGGCTTTGTGCTGCATGGAAGCCTAATCTGTTCCCTGGGCATTCCTTGGCTGGATTTCTCCCAGGCACAGGGAAAATTGCAGGCAGCTCAGTGTTTCTGTCCCCTGCCAGGTACCTCCTCCATGGTGGCTGAACCAGCACAGGATCTCACCCTGCTCCAAAAAAAGCCAAGCTCCTGACCACTGCTAAGCAGTCACACCCCACACACTCCACCCTTACTCAAGGAAAAAGAAATATCCACAATAATCCAGGCTCAAAATCCCAAAATCTCCTGCTGGTTCTGTGGGTAGCACTGGGAAGAAGCCCTGGTGAAGGTATTGGAATTGCCACCCCTGTCCAGTGCCTCAGGCCATTCCCAGGTTTTATGGCATGCTCCCAAATACTTGAGCCCCTTCAACTAACATGGAATCACAGAATCCCAGGATGGTTTGGGCTGGAAAGGATCTTTAAAGCCCACTCAGTGCCATCCCTGCCATGGGCAGGGACACCTCCCACTGTCCCAGGCTGCTCCCAGCCCCAATGTCCAGCCTGGCCTTGGGCACTGCCGGGGATCCAGGGGCAGCCCCAGCTGCTCTGGGCAAGTCAGGCAGAGAGACCCAAAAATGCACTGTGGGCTGTGATCCCATAACCACCATCACCTAAAACCCAGAGAGGTCACTGAAGTACAGTTTCAACATTCTCAGTAGCTCCCAGCAATATCTGCATTAAAAAAGGTGGAAAAGGAAGGATTTTTGACACTTACTTTTGGAAGGGACCCGCAGGTTGGATCTCACCACTTGCAGGGAGTCTGCCTGCACTCGCAGCTCGTAACTTTGGACACGTTCATAATCCAGAGGCTTCCTCACAGAGATCACTCCCGTCCTGTTGTTAATGGCAAACACATCTGGAAGCCAGCAAAAACACAGGAATTTTCTGAGATGCAGAAACAGGGATTTTCAATACGCCGAGGGTTTTATTTTGGGGATGACACAATCCAAGCAAGTCATTTCCTCCCTGCATCCCTCCATCCCTCAGACCTGGAAAAGCCCACATAGCTCCTCTTCAAAGATATTTTGAGGAGCAGAGCAGCTGGATCCAACCTGCTGCTGGGACAAACAACCCAGAATCACAGAATTGTGGAATGTCCTGAGCTGCAAGGGACACACAAGGATCACGGAGTGCAACTCCCTGTAAAGGACTTGAGGACAAGTGGAGAAGAAAAAGATGGGACAAGAAGAAGAAGGTGGGACAAGACAAAGAGCCCACAGTCACAAAAAGGAGGATGGGATGGAGAATTCTTTACATCCTTCCCAAGAATTCAGTGTTATTTTGTCAGGATATCGAGGTGGATCACAGAGAGTATCCCAGCAGGATGTTTTGCTCAGATATCAGGCTCTAATGCAATATTTGTTACAGCATGGCCAAGCCTGTAATCCCTTAAACCAGATTTTTAAGCAAGTACAACTCCATCAAAGCTATTTATGTTTTTATTTTGATGTGCCATGGGCTCGCACCACGTGGCACCCATGGGAATTTTCACATCAGTGAGTATTTCTGTCCTGTAATCCTGCTAATTAATCTGAGCTTTAGCTGATCTCCAAAGGTTTGATAATGGCAGTTATAGAATGATAGAATGGCTTGGGTTGGAAAGGACTCCAAAGCCCATCCAGTGCCACCCCTGCCATGGCCAGGGACACCTCCCACTGTCCCAGGCTGCTCCCAGCCCCAATGTCCAGCCTGGCCTTGGGCACTGCCAGGGATCCAGGGGCAGCCCCAGCTGCTCTGGGCACCCTGTGCCAGGGCCTGCCCACCCTCCCAGGGAACAATTCTTTCCCAATATCCCATCTAAACTTCTCTGTTTGAGCTTGAAGCCATTCCCCCTTGCCCTGTCACTACATGCTCTTATAAGAAGTCCCTCTCCAGGCTTCTCATAGGCTCCAGCCCTGGAATTCCATCCTGCTTGTCCAGATGAGGTGGGATTTCACCTCGAAGATCTCAGAGGTCTGTTCCAGCCTTTACAATTCTGTGATTCACCTCAGCAGCTTTACTTCTCCCCACTTTCCTTGCTGACCTCTGGTGCACCCACCAGGCTTGGCATAAGTACAAGGCTGAAATATTAATATTAATATTAATTTTATTCTACTTACCCTCTTCATTCCCTGCCACAATGGAGTACACGATTGTCTGGTTCAAGGCGGCCGCGGTGACAACGGCGACCACGGTTCCCTTCGGGGCACTTTCACTCACTGGGGGGGGTCTGCAGAGGGGAACAGAAGGATTTGTGTTACCTGACCAGCAGGTTATTGACAAGCACTCCTTGGGTTAGTGTTTACACCATCTGTTAGGCTGCCAAAGGATCTGTTATTAGGGAAAACCATACTGAAAAGGAAAATGTTCAATCTTTGAAAATACAAAACCCACTGAGAAGTCCAATAGACAAGAGGTGGCGACGTAAAGAGCTAATGGTTCTTAGATGTGAGAAATAGGAAAGCAGGGAATAATGAGGAGAAACAAGATCCACCCCAGCCTGAAAAATTGGCAGTAAAAAAATAGATCTGTTATATATCTTTTATATAGATCTATAGATCTCTTTTATAACAGATCTTGAATATATTCAGGTCTACTAAGAAAACTCAGTAACCTGTCAGAAAACCACGCAGGAAAATTCATTCATGGATTAAATTCCGTGCCTTAAGCAGGAATCACTTTGGAGCTACCTCTATGGGAATTTCCACTCTTCACAAAAATCCAAAACTTTTCATGCCAACACATTCTGGTACTAAAACCCAAGATGCTTTTCAGGAAATGAGCTGCAAGCCAAGGCTACACAGACACTGGCAGGGTGGGCAGACCCTGGCACAGGGTGCCCAGAGCAGCTGGGGCTGCCCCTGGATCCCTGGCAGTGTCCAAGGCCAGGCTGGACACTGGGGCTGGGAGCAGCCTGGGACAGTGGGAGGTGTCCCTGCCATGGCACTGGGTGGAACTGGGTGGGCTTTGAGGTCCCTTTGAACCCAGGCCATTCCATGACTCTATGGTGATGTCTTCAAACCAGCCATCCAATTTCAATGAGAAGTGAGAGGTTTGAGCTCATCTCAAATCCTCCTCCTCAGATTTTCCTCATGGCAAGCAAAGGTTGAATTCATGTTTCAAACTCTTCAAAAGAAGTTTAGAAGGAATTTTTGACACTCGCCCAGGAATGCAGATGGATTTTTATCAATGCATTGTGCAGATACTTTCAATTTTTGAAAACTACACTCATTGATGCATAACAAGATAAACACCAGATGAGGATCTGCTCAGAGAGGCTCCTTATTTTCAAGATCAGTTGTGCACTGCTCTTCAAAATGCTGGACAGGATCTATACTTATTTCCAGGGAATATCATGGAGGTATTGGAGGACCAAATGGCACTTGGGGACATGGTCTAGTGGTGGCCCTGCCAGTGCTGGGGGAACAGCTGCATTTGATGATCTCAGGAGTCTTTTCAGGCTTAAATAATTCTATGATTCCTCCCCAAGACTCACATGCCCAGGATCCAAATCCATCCCATCCCTGGATGTAAGAAGGTGCCTTGCAATAAATGATAACCCACCTGCATCCCATAAATCTTAGGGATAAACCACAATTAACACCCACTTTAATCCCCATCCCACCTCAGCTTTATCCCAAGTTTTAATCTTTTCTTCTCCACACAGCCACCCTTTGACCAGGGCAATTTTCATCTACTCTCAGACCATTGTTTCATCCATTTCTGTGGTATTTTTTTTCCATAACCATCCCAGCAGTGTGGCATTTGGGCCATTTGATTCACTTTAACTTTTCCACAGGAACAACAAATGGTATCTTGGGAGCATCCAGGATGGGATGGAGAGCAGGAGAGACCCCACTAATTTCTCTGAATATGAAACCACAAAATGGGTTTATCCCTCAGGAAATAAACAAACTAACTACAAAGAAGAATAGGAGTAAAATGAAGTAATTATCTGTGCACAAAAATACTGAAATTAAATACAGATTTTTTAAACAATCTTTGAATTTTCTGTATCTTGATTATCTGTGTCTCGATCACAGTGGGAAAGGGAGAGTGAGCACATCTCAAATACATTGCAAGGCACAACTACTGGGAAGTGTCCAAGTGAAATTTTAACTTTTCCTCTCTACTTTACTGCTTCTTCTTCCTTGTGCTAAACACATCACTCCCAGCCCTTTTTCAATCTGCCTGATAGTCAATATGCTTCAAATTCACCATGAAACTTGCCTATCTCCAAAAGCATGAACATGAGATTTAATAAAAAATTAAATTTCAAGCCAGCAAACCCAATAATCATTTGGAAAATTGGTTTAGTGCTGAAGCTTAATAGTGGGATGTGTATGGACTCCATATGAGCCACTTCAGTCAACTTGACTTTGTGAACGTTATACTTTACATCTGTTTCTGCAAAATATTATAATACAAAATATTTTCATATATTTCTATTCTACTTGATGGAGGTCCATAAAAACCCCTCAGTAATTAAGTTTTGGTATATATTATAATACAAAATATTTTCATATATTTCTATTCTACTTGATGGAGGTCCATAAAAACCCCTCAGTAATTAGGTTTTGGTGTTGCTTAATTACACTGCTCACCTCAACTCAATTAACATTCAGGGTATTTTCATTCTTGGGGTAGTGAGAGGTTCAGAGGAACTGTGGCTGCCCCTGGATCCCTGGAAGTGTCTAAGGCCAGGTTGGAGATGGGTTTTAAGGTCCCTTCCCCCCCAAACCACCCTGGAATTTCATGATCTCCACAGCAGCTCTTTTAATCCTTTCACCAGCCCATTAAAACTACCCTGGCTTCCTGCCCTTGCTCAAAAAAAGACTGACCTGGACGTATTTTAGAGCAACAATCCATCATTTTATCAAGTTTTTGCTTTTCTAGTAACTACCTGAACAGCCTGGCCCAGAAAATGGTAATTATTTTTTGGGTTTTTTTCTGGAAAAGAATATTTTCATCTTAATTAGAGGTATTTATTGAGCAGTTTATCTTCAGGGTATCACATATTCCTTCCTGGCCTTGATATCCTGCCTTTCTGTGTCAATTCCCAGGTTGGTTGGAAGCACTCTGACCTTCCCATGGTATTTTATCTCAAAAAAAAATGACAAGGGAGTCTGGACATTGCTCCAATGATCCCATCTTCATCTATTGTTTTTTAACCCAACTGGCAGGTTTTGCTCTCCTGATCTCTCTTTGCTCATCTTATCCCTCCAGCCTTCCCAAATTCAACCTGAGGGCATGAGGGAATATTCCTGTCAGGATTCTGCAGAAGCCAAAGGAAAGAGAGGGAAAAATTCCCACTGAGCACGATGAAGGGCACAAATCACACACCTGGACTGCTCCAACTGACCAGTGGGATAAATTCCAGGGATAACACACCTGCAAGGATAACACACTGCTGGAAGCCAAGAGGGTTCAATACTAAAATTATGGATCATTTCAATTCCATATCCACTCCCCCTGAGTGATTTATTCCCACATTTCATTAACACAGTGTTGGGAGCTCAGACCCTCAGGCTCTCCAGGCACAGATTCCCTGCCTGGATCTGACTCCCTGTGCTTTCCTCTTCCCCAGGAAACATCTCAGCACAATATTTCATTGAAAAATAATTCCAAAAATTCCAGTTTCCTTCTCATTAGGTATAAAGAAGCACAGGATTTTAGTAAAATGCAATGCAGCACTACTAACACAAGGGAAAGTAGGGGGGGAAAGGATCTTTTTCCTGCAGTCCTCTGGTAATCATCACTCCCTAATTTTTCCATGGAAAATCCTGCTTCAGTACCTGCTGGAGAAATCATTTAATTTAACTTTATGACCATATTTGCTATTTTTTATTATAAACTAAATAAAGTACCAGCAGAAAATCCCACTAAGCCAGTGATTCCAAAGGGAAAATCACACGTTTTCTCGGATCCAAGCTGCCAGTGGTGTGAGATGCAAATTCCAAACGTATGCTGGAAGCTCCAGCTTAAATATGAGGAAAACATGGACTGCTTTGCTCCCCACATCTCAAAAATGCTGCAACTAAAAGGCTGCCCGTGGTCCTTCCTCAATAAAATGCAAATTCCATCCTGGGAAAGGTGGGAAAAGCAGTGCTAGGACCCGGATATGCTGGGAAAAGGATGATTGAAATGGATGCTCTGAACCTACCAGCATTAAACAAAACACTTCTGATGGACAAAAATAACCCCCCCATGGACTCTGGGACAAGAAGGGGGAAATGATTCCTCAGGGGAAAAATGAAAACTGTAACTGTGGGGTTCCACCATGGGTGTTACAGAGGAGCAGGTCTGGAATAGGCCTCTTCCCTAGGCCTGGAGGTAACCATGGAAACACATCCAGGGCACCTGAGATGGGCTGGAAAAGGGAATTGTGGCTTTGTGGCCTTCTTGACCGACTGTGTGGGAAGATTGTGGTTTGTGACCTTACAGGGAATTGTTCACCTGTTCCCATCATAGGTGATATCCAGGCAGTGCCCCAGGTGCCTGGGGGACACTCTGGGAAGCATCTTTCCTGTTTCTGTGAGGGGATATCCTGTTTGTGGGCTGCTGTTTAGGGAATGGTCACTNTCCTGTGTGTGGGCTGCTGTTTAGGGAATGGTCACTGTGCAATAAACATCTGTGCACTTCTCCATCTCGTGTGGAGTCCATGCCCCAGTGGGAATGCTGCAGATCCCTAATGGGAAAATCCCAGGGAGCTCTGCTAGGAGGGGAAAAGGGAAGCTTCAGTCCACAGAGGTTTAAAGAATTGCAGCTCAGGAGCAGCCTGAGGGAAAAGCTCCTGGCAGTGCCCAAGGCCAGGCTGGACATTGGGGCTGGGAGCAGCCTGGGACAGTGGGAGGTGTCCCTGCCCATGGCAGGGGTGGCACTGGGTGGGCTTTGAGGTCCCTTCCAGCCCAAACCATTCCGTAATTCTCCAATTCTCTGAGGCCTCAGCCATTCATAGAGATTCCAGAGAACCATGGAAGGGTTCCCCATTCCCTATTTCCCAAGGAGGAAGACTGTCCAAGTGAGCAGCAGGAAACCAGAGAACTGGGGGAAAATCTCTTGGAATAACTGACTCCTGATACTGCTCCATGGCTCTGTTTGGTTAAATCCTTTTGCTTGGATGGTATTTGCCTCCAATATGGAAGGATTTAATTGGGTGGAAAACATTACAAGGTCTCTTGCACAGAGGGAGAGTGAGATCCACATGTCCCCAGATCTCTCTTTTTAGGCAGAACACATTTCCACAGCAGCGCTGCTGCTGGGAGAGGAATAAAATTCAATAAAATTCCACACTACATTTACATCGAGTTATAGCCTGGAGTTCACAGCTTCCCATATTTCCCCATAAAACCTCAGATTGCTGGGCAACTGGACCCATCTTTTCCAACAGGCTGGGGAGCCGTAACACAACACTAACAGAAGCTGTAGGTTTGCAAAATTCCCCTTTTCTCCTGCTCTGGAATGGCTGAACACCTGGTTAATGAGCCCACAGGCACTAATTAGGAAGCAATGACGCTGCTCCTGGTTCCCATTCCATTCCCTGCTCCAGCAGCACTCTGCTGCCAGCGCTGACCTTCCCCTTGCAGAGGATGTGGAATTTATTAATTAACACAACAGCTAAAAGACCCCAAATCCCTTTCAACTTTTACTGTTTTAAATGGAGGACGTGCTCATAAAGAGGACAGGCTTGCTAAAAATACATCTTTATATTCAGCTGAGGTTCCAGTCACATCTGCTCTCTGCTGTTTCGTAGCGCTACTAATTAATATCTGTTAATTAAGAAATGAAAGTGCTGCCATAAGTCGTTGGGAGGTAATGGAAACTTCTGGATTAATTCCTTGATCCAGAGGTGATCTGAGTGAAGTCAGGACAAAAGAAAGAGGAGCTTGGGAAACAGGGCTCTTTACAGCAGATTTGATTTTCTAAAAAAAAAAATTGATCTATTTGGTTTATTGCATTTTAACCAGGTTTTTTTGGTTGTCCAGAGAAGCTGTGGCTGCCCCTGGATCCCTGGAAGAGTCCCAGGGATGTTGGACAGGACTTGGAGCAGCCTGGGATAGTGGAAGGTGTCCCCTGCCCATGGCAGGGGTGGAATGAGATCAACTTTAAGGCTTTAAGGTCCCTTCCAACCCAAACTGCTCTTGCCAAAGATTGTTTTGCTGGCACAGAGCAGCATGAGATCAAAGCCAGCATTAAAAACGTCAATAAATTGTGTGAACTGCCCCTGTTTGGGGCAGGGATGTAAATGTCTCCCTGTCCCCGCCACCCTGCTGTGCCCCTGCTCCCACAGGGGCTGGAGACACTGGAAGTGTCCGTGTCTTCCACCAGTTCTTTGGAAAACCAGTGGAATCCGAGTGACAGCCAGCACCCTGTGGGACAGGTGGTGACGGGAGCAGCATCAGCCGTGCCCTTCCCTGGCACCAAAGCTCAGCTGGGCTCCAAGGTGGCCCAGCCATCTCCAATTTAATGCCCATGATGCCTCGAGAGGCCTCCTAGAACCAGAGCCCAGCCAGGAGTAAAGGGAATAAAGGTGGGGATTTATTGGAAAGGCCTCCAAAGGTACCCCTGGGGAGCCAGAGGTGCTGCCCAGATGGGCCCCGAGATGGACCCTGAGAGGCCACGAGTTCTTCCCACTTTTCTAGCTTTGGTTCATTTGCATCTCAGGGTTCATTCTCCAATTAAAGCTGCAGTTAATGATGGAATTGCCCTCAGCTTGCCCCCCTCTCAGAGGCTTTTGGTTGATACTTTTTGGGCCCAGTTTGGGCTGGGTGTCCTTGGAGAGCAGCCCCGGAGAGGCTTTGTTGTGTGTGCCCAGCACAGAGAGCAGCACTGAACAGGGAACAGGCAACTCCAGAGTTACACACTGGGCACTGCAGGGCTTGGAAAATAGAAAAGTTCAAACCTGAGGCATCACCCACATGCTCCAGCACTTGGATTCTTTGGGATTTTTGCCTCTTTTCCCCACACTCTGTGTTTTTGTGGAACAATTCCTGGCTTGGAACACCCTTTGTTTGCCAGGCCCTGCTGCTGTCAGCTCTTCCAGAGTCATCCCTAATCACCACAGCAAGGACAGACAAGCTGCTGATGCAGCTCAGCTCCAGGGCTCCACAGGGAACACCCAGCTGGAGAACTGGGACCACGCAGGGCTGATGGGAGTCATTAAGTTTGGAAAAGACCTCCAAGGCCATCATGTCCAGCTGGGAACTCAGCACCACTCAGTTCCCCACTAACCCCATCCCCAGGTGCCACATCCACACCTGTTTTGAGCTGTTCCAGGGATGGGGAGTCCACCCTTGCCCTGGGCAGCCCCTGCCAAGGCCTGAGCACCCTTTCCATGGGGAAATTCCTGCTGCTGTCCAAGCTGAGCCTCCCCTGGCCCAGCCTGAGGCCGTTTCCCCTTGTCCTGTCCCTGTTCCCTGGCAGCAGAGCCCGACCCCCCCCAGCTCCAACCTTTTCTCAGGCAGCTGGAGAGGGTGAGAAGGTGCCCCTGCTGCTGCTCTGCCTCTGAGAGGGAGTGAATGCTGGGATGAGGAACATCCCAAATCCCACCTGGCCTCCTCCTGCCAGTCCCCTCCAGAAGAGCCAAGGGTGCAGCAGATCCCCTCTGATGCACTTCAGGGGGGATCTCTCGCAGTCCTTAGGAAGGATCTGTATTTTATCCCTCACTTGCTGTAAATCAACTCCTCCACTCTGTATTTTCTGGCTCTCAGAGCCCTCAGCTGCCCCTTGCTGTTTGATATGGAGAGCACAGCAGCGTTTAGAAGCCTCCAGAATAATTTACAATCCAAACAGAGAAGGTGGGGGGTAAAGAGACCAATTAATTTGCCCCAAATGATGCAATAATGCAGAGGGAGAGCCAGTGAATAAGTGTCAATCCCTGCCTTCATCCACTTGACTGCTGTCTGCTCTGGAAGTCACTCTAAGACATGGATAAATCAAAGCCTCCCTGGGTGTGAAGAGGGCTCCAAGCAGTGCTAGTGTTCCTCTGGCAGAGCTGCCAGGCTCTGCAGCTCAGCTCAAGGCACAGTGGCACTTTCATCTCCCTTTCTGCTCATGCCATCTGCTCTCTCTCTTTCTCTGTATTTTGCATTTAGGTTCGATTTTGTAGCACAGGCTGCAGCTTTATTCTGTAAAACTGCTCAACTGTGACCTTTCCCTAAATACACAGGAAGGAAGTTTGTAAACCAGCTCGAGAACAGCGCTGGAATCAACCAGATTATGACACTTAGACAGGCAAAGATCAATACTAATCCACTCCAAAGCCACTAATTCTCAATCCTTCTGAAATTCCAGCATCCACATCCAGCAGTTCTTCATTTTACAAGGAGCACCATTGCTCTGTGCTGCCTTTTAGCCTAAAGATATCCCATGTCACTGGGAAATGAGGTCCTGTCACACCTGCCAAGTGTTGCAGCTTGCATCACTGCCAACAAACCAAACACAAAGCACAGTTTGCAGAGTGTGACAATCCCTGAAAACCTCAGGAGTCAACACCAGTCCTGCTCCCACATATTTGAGAGCCTCAGAGCTGAATCAGAAAGTTCTGGGGTTGTTTTCATTTCATTTTTGACTTGGAAGAAAATAAATAACTGCCTGTGCTGTCCCCAAAAGGTTTTAAGAGCTTCTTAAAACAGTGCACAAAGAATTTCCCAGGAAGGGAGCCGTGCTTTGGAAAGGGAAGCCAGGCTGTCCAGATAATCCCAAAGAGTTCACAGGGACACAAAGACAGCCTGGGTTATTCAGGTGTCATCCAAGGGTATTATGGGCTATGAGTCACTTTTTACTGCAAGAGTCCTTCAATGTAGTGAAATAAACATTCCCAGCTCCTGGGATAAAACTGAAGCTCAAGGCAGGCTCAGGAATCCCAGAATCCCAGACTAGTTTGGGTTGGAAAGGACCCCAAAGCCCATCCAGTGCCAGGGCCTCCCCACCCTGCCAGGGAACAATTCCTGCCCAATATCCCATCTAAATTTCCTCTCTTGTCACTCTGAACCCATTCCCTGTGTCCTGTCCCTCCAGTTCCTGCTGCAGGGTCCCTCTGCAGCTTCCCTGTGTCCCTTCAGACCCTGGAAGGAGCTGTGAGCTCTCCACACAACCTTCTCCTCTCCAGCAGCCCCAGCTCTCCCAGCCTGGCTCCACAGGGAAGCTGCTCCAGTCCCCTCAGCAATTTCTGGGCTCTCTCTGGACCTGCTCCACAGCAAGTTTGCTCCAACAGACAGCTGCCTGCCTGGATCTGAAATTCCAGCCACAAATGGATGTGGTTTTATTTGCTACATGACCCAAAACACTGCACACCTCTGGAGATACCTAATAAACTGCAGGGAGCCAGAGGAGCAATTTCTTTCTCGGGAAAAATCCTTCAGCAAAGGATGATTATGAAATTCAAAGTTTATCATTTTGCACCGGACCTTCAGGTTTCATGTTTGCTTCACATTAAATACAAAATTAGGAGAAGAGGGGCAGCATTTTTCTATTTTTCACTTCTTTAAGTGAAAAACATGCTAATACTGCAATCACGAGGACAAATAGAGTGAAGGGCATGACTTTTTGTCTAAAATTTTTTAAACAGCTGAGCAAGCCCATCCTTTAGGGCCTCCTAAAGACAATTGATGTTCAATTTCTGCTTTCTGATTCCCAGCACTCCTTGGGATTGGAAATATCTGTGCAAATCCCCCCACATTCTGCTGCTGCTTATGTCCCCACAGGGACATTGAGAGAACAAATTGCAATTTCTTGATGTTTTGGAGCTGCTTGCCCTGGTCTTGTTATTGTACACACTTCCTGTTATTGTACAGGTGTCACATTCATGAACACATTCTCTGGTACAAAATTTACCAAACTATGCAGCCTGTGCCCCACTTTTTGGTTTGCTTTTGGTCAACATTAAGACACTGAGGTCAATGCTATTGAATTGTCAGAGGGTTAATTTATTGTATCATGTCTCTGTGGTGGTAATAACCATCAGCTGCACTATCTAACAGCGAAAAGGTCGAGTCTGATTCTCTGATGCCCCACACAAATGGTGTAGAGGGTCAAAAAACACTCCAGGAAAATTAACTGAGAGTCCTGGTGATCCCAGTCCCAATTCCAAGGCATGACATTTGTTTATCCTAATGATGGATATTTTCAACAACTTCTGAGGGGAAAATTTCGAGCAAGCTTTCCCTCACCATCATTGTCAGCCCAGATCTTTCCAGCTGGAGACCACCTGCTCAGACAGTAAGAGTCCACCAGAACAGTGTTTTTGTAGCTCTGTTTCAGACTTAGCATTCAAACTGGACTTGATTTTGACTTCAAAACGACCAGTTTTAGGGTGAAAGGATGAACTCTTTACCTGTATTCTTCCTGAGTGAAGCGTGGGATGACTGAGGGCTGCAGCACCGCAATTTCCACCGTGGTGGTGTTGAACTTCACTGGGTCCCCATCATCGTAGGCAATGACCACCAGCTACAAACAACACAGAAAAATCAGCCTCTGACTGCACAAAAGAACATTTTTCATCCTGACTTCCAGCAGTTCTGGTATTTGCAGGGTGAAAACAATCAGGTGTGTTTTTCTTTAGCTGCAATCACAGGTTGCGTGAGAGCAAAACATGGAGGGAAAAGGTGGCAGCTGTCCACAGGTTGAATGCTCGGCTGGGAAATCTACAGAAATAGGGTAAACTGGAGGAATTTCTTCCTAGAAAGGGCTGTTAAACTCTGGAATGGAGCTTTGGAGTCCCCATCCCTGGAGGTGCCCAAGGAACAGCTGCTTGGGGCACTCAGTGCCCTGGTGGGGATCAGTCACAGGTTGGATTCGATGATCCTGGAGGACTTTTCCAACCTCAGTGATCCTGGGATTCTGTAACTCCCAATGAAACCAACAGGAAAAGCCATGGGTGAGAATTAATCTGCTTCTCACATTAACATCTAGAACCAAGGGCTCATGTCAAATCAAAAAAAATGAACATTACTTCCCACCCCCCTCCAAAAAGTCCTTTGTAGAAAAGAGATGCTCTCAGCTCAAGCATGGACAAGACCAAATTACCCGCTCCTAAATGAGGCCTGTTACAAATATTTTGATTTTTAAAAATCTTTTCCCATGCCTATTTGTTGATTTAATCTGTGATCTTGTGCTGGCACAAGCAGGTTCACTTGTTTTTAGCTTTCACCTAAAATCTGCTAGCAAAAGGACGTGACTCCAGCCCACTGAAGAAGGAACAATGGGCAAATTCCCAGTTTTCTCCCTAATTTTTCCTTATTTCTGGAGGTTGCTACACGAGGCAGGTCTGCACCTCATTCTAGCAGAGCGTTTTCAACTCATTTCTGCCAGTCCAAGGTATCCCACAAGAACCTTTTCTTCCAGCCAATATACCAGGGAAGTCACCAGCGCAAGATATAACTGCAGAAATTATCCAGATGTTAAATGGTGACTGGAAAAACTCCCAGAGGATTCAGCAGCAGACACAACCCCAATGATCTAGAAGAAAATATTGACTCCAAGTCTTTTCTGTGCTTTTTCCCTAAGAATCTGTATTTTCTGGAAGGTTATTCCCTGCTGGATGCTCCTTTTACTGCCCTAATATGAAGCATTTTGGGACAGACCCCAGTTTTGGAAAACAGCCCCACAAAAGAAGTACTAAGAAGTAAAAACAACTAGTGCAGCAACAGAAAGGTTCCACTCTGGTGATGTTAACCAAGAGAAAATCCTCTTCCCCCTCGGTTTTTATGATATTAATTAGAAACTGGGAAGGACTTTAATTAGCACTGTGCTAAAGCAGGGACTGCTTCAGCTGAAACAACCCTTGGTGGGACACTCAGGAGTGGGAAACAGTGGGCAGCTTTATTCCTCAGAATGGAAAGTGGGCAAATAAACCTCTCTTTAAGCCTCATCTCAGAAATAAATAACTGAAAGAAGAAAAAGCCACACCTTAATGACTTGTAAGGAAGTTTCCAAGTAGGGAAATTACATCAAACCCAAGTGATTATGGATTTAATTTTTTTTTCCCCTTACTGCCCCACTTCTGTTTTCATTTTTAACTCCCCCTCCTTTCCTGGATCTTAAAGGGCAGATGTACTACTGGTTTAGGTTAAAGTCATAACTTAGTCCACACTAATTCACCCCAGACTCTTTGGGACCAGTGACAACAAAACAGGAATTTAGGTTTCCTTAAAATCAATGTTTTTATATTAAAACACTTGTGAACAGGAACTCCTGAACTACTCAGCTGTGCAGGAACTTTATTTACAAGATATCTTGCTCTTCTTACAAAGTTCTCCCCAAAAGCCCTGATGAAAGTGAACCTGAGGAAAAATGAGGGTCCCCCAAACTGCCTCCCTGTTTTCCTCATGCTCCCAAAAGGTGCAACCACATCCCTTCAAGACATTCCTGAAACCAGAACGGCACGGAACACACACCAGGAAAAAAACCTAAGGAAACAGGGGAACAAACAAACCAGAAATTTTGCACACAAGCCCAGTGAAAGGTTGGATTTGATCTTGGAGGTCTTTCCCAACCTTCATGATTCCGACATCAGAATCAATGTAAAGAAGAGAGGAGAACCATGGAGAAGAATCCCAGCTGGTGCAGGGAACATCTCCTGGCACTGCAGTTGGATCTGTACCTTGAACACCGTGCTGGGCTCTTCGTTGAGGTTCACCCGGGTGACCACGCGGCCGGTGTTCTCCTCCACGTCGAAGATGCTGGCGCTGTAGGGGAACTGCACCACGTCCACCTTGTAGCGGACCAGGCTCGCTGGGGTGCCCTGGAATGCAAAAAAGAGGCCAGGTGGGTGCTCCTGTGTTTTTACAGCCCTCCTGAAGGGTTAAAATAGGACATTGGTAGGGCCATCACGAGCAAAACCTGCTGTTTGTTGTCCTCGTAACTGAGCACTGCCCTTCAATCCCCACAAAACACCTTCCAGGACACCTGAGAGGTGCAGGAAGAAAAATTTAGGAAAGAAAGAAAGAAAAGGGCTGAAACCCCCACCTACTTAAACCCAGAAATGTTTTATGAATACTGAAATCTTTAAACAGAAAATGGGCATGGCTTAAGGCTGGTTAAAATACCTTTCAAAGCTATTTTGACTTGGTATAAAACTCATTTAAAGTTTAAGAAACTTATCAGTGGTAAAAGAAAATGCTGTTCTGCAGATGGATTTTAAGCAGCCCCATAAGGAACCCTCCCCACTGTTCAAACCTTGGTTTGGAGACAAGGACTGAGGCCAGGCAGTCCCTGGGGATGTCCCAAAGTGTCTGAACCCCAAAGCAAAAGAGGGATCAGAAGCAGCAGTGCCAGAGGGTGGAAGAGAGGAATTTTTCCTGTCAGTATCTCAGCACTTTCTAATTGAAGGCTGCTTACCCATTTACCTGTTTTAACAGCACCTGCCTGAAAAATAGCATTTGTTGGAAGGATGTAATTTCTTAAGGTATCCATTATTCTCCAACAGTCCCATTACAGCTGTCACCCTCCAGGCACCTCAGAGTTACAGAAACAGTAAGGTTGGAAAAGACCTCGGGGGTCACTGAGTCCAACCATCTGCACAGCACTGCCTCCCACCCCCAGGTGCCACCAGCCACATCTTCCTTGCACACCTCCAGGGATGGGCACTCCCAAGCTCCCTGGGCAGCCCCTGCCAAGGCCTGAGCACCCTTTCCATGGGGAAATTCCTGCTGCTGTCCAAGCTGAGCCTCCCCTGGCCCAGCCTGAGGCCGTTTCCCCTTGTCCTGTCCCTGTTCCCTGGCAGCAGAGCCCGACCCCCCCCGGCTGTCCCCTCCTGTCAGGGAGCTGTGCAGAGCCACAAGGTCCCCCCTGAGCCTTCTTTGCTCCAGGCTGAGCCCCTTTCCCAGCTCCCTCAGCCTCTCCTGGGGCTCCAGCCCCTTCCCAGCTCCGTTCCCTACCCTGGACATGCTCCAGCCCCTCCAGGGCTCTCTGACCCAATGATTTGAGACCCCCCAGCAGGGCCAGCACAAGGGAAGGGCCCTGCCCTGGGCTTGCTGGCATCCAGTAAATGATGTGGAGATTCTCCTTAGCCCACTCTTGTTGCTGATACATTTATGGAAACATTTTTTAATGTCTTTTATGGCTGTAGACAGAGAAGTTTTAGCTGGGCTTTGGCCCTTTTCCTTCCACACACTCCACGGAGCTGGATCTCCTGGATGTTTTCTCTCTGGATCTCCTGGAGGGTTTTCTCTCTGGATCTCCTGGATGTTTTCTCTCTGGATCTCCTGGAAGGTTTCTCTCTGCGGGGTTTCATTTCCAGCACACATCTGGTAGGTTGAAGTCCCTCATGAGGACCAGGGTTTGCAATGGGAAGACTTCCCCCAACTACTTGTAGGATGTCACATCTGCCCCTTCATCCAGGCTGGGGGGGTCTAGGACAGATTTCCTGTGATCCTCTTTGCACATCAATGTCTGAATAATGATTTTCCAGCACGCCAAAGTCTGGATATTCAGAGATTTGTGACATTTTACAAAATTCCAACTAAATTATTTGCTAAACATATTTGGGAGTAGATTCAGAGAAACACTTCTGTCCTAGCAGCAGCATGATTTCATTTTCTGTGAGCCTCTGAGCCTCGAGCTCAGGTTAGGCTTTGACCTTTACATGGTGTTTAAACAGCCAGAACATCATTAACGGTGGATTGCTGATTTTCACCTGTATTCAGTGATGTGCTTTGTTGGGATTGGGAATATATTCCATGTCCCATGCCAGCCATGAATGACATGGAAACAGAACATTTCCTTTTGTAAACAGCAATGGAAATGGCTACAAAAGTGGTTTGAGCTCACTAAATCCTATCAGCGTTTTGCTGATCCAACAGAAGACATTTGAGCATTGCCTCTCAGAGCTCTCCAAGGAATTCCAGCCTGGGCAGGGTTTATGAGGCCATCAGCAGCTTTAATCACCCCAGCTGGGCCTGCCAGGCATGTTCTAGTGGTTAGCAAATTAATAAATGATTGTGTGCAGAGTTAAAAGCACTTCACACGTCCTAAAGAGGGCAAATCCTGGAAAAAGTGAGAAATTTCTGGGATTGCAGCATAGCAGAGTTCATTATCAACTTTCCCCCTGGCACTCCCTGCTTCAGTCATTTTTCTTGCAGGTTATAATTAAGAGCAAATTACCTGCTGAAATCCAGCCTATTTGGGCTCGGAGTAATGGCCTTAAACTTGCTTGGAAGACGAAGAGCCCTCATCATCATTAGAGCTGCTCACACCAGGTAATTTGGGACTAAATAAACAAAAACCTCATCAGGTTCTTGTTGTTCCTGATGTGATTATCAAGTACACTTTGCTCCTGTCACTTCAGAAAAATAACAAAACCGGGATCTATTTTTTATTTATGGTATGTTGGCACTGATGTGATTAGATAAAGCTCTGGAGAGATTTCCCAAAGAAATCTATTTAGCAGCGAGTTTTAATTATCTGAAATATTAATCATCTTTTGCCTCTGTTCTAAATTAATTTAGATGCATTATTATGTCTGCAGCAGAACTTGAATCTAGCTGATAATTCCCCCAAATAAACCACAGAGCGAGGATTGTGCTTGGCAGGAACCACATTTGTTCTCTCCAACCAAAGTTTCCCTGAGATTTGGGACTAACATAAAACTTCCAAAAAAAAAGCTCATCCAGCTCCAATTATTTCTTCCATGGATGAGCCAGTTGGGATTGTCCAGCCTGGAGAAGAGAAGGCTCCAAGGAGACCTTGGAGCTCCTTCCAGTGCCTAAAGGGGCTCCAGGAGAGCTGGAGAGGGACTGGGGACAAGGGCCTGGAGTGCCAGGACAAGGGGGACTGGATTCCCAGTGCCAGAGGGCAGGGCTGGATGGGATGTTGGGCAGGAATTGTTCCCTGGGAGGGTGGGCAGGCCCTGGCACAGGGTGCCCAGAGCAGCTGGGGCTGCCCCTGGATCCCTGGCAGTGGCCAAGGCCAGGCTGGACATTGGGGCTTGGGACAGTGACCTTAAAATCATCTCATTCCAACCTCTCCCACAGGCAGGGACACCTCCCACAGCTCCCTCTCCTTCAGTTTTATCCCATTCCTGTTCCCACTGTGGGCAGCCAGGCAAAGCCAGCTGGGAATTGCTCTGGGAGCACAAATCCAGCCGAGGCTGTTTGGGTGCTCCTGCTCACCTGGAATTCCAGGGGTGTTCTGGAGGCAGAGCTTCCCTGCTCAGGGCTCAGCAGTGCTCCTGGTCACAAAATCCAGCAGCCTAAAATTACCCACTCCAAGGGACTAAAAAACCCCAATAAACAGAGAAATCCTCGAGCTCCAGCTGGGCACCACCTCTGGAAAAGAAGTTCAGGCTGATGTGTGAGGGACAGGTTCCAATTTAAGGGATTGTTCACATGGACAAAGCACTCGGCTGCCTCAACAATTCCAGCTGCAATGTGCTTAAAATCAAGGATTTTCATTCTTACAGGGTTCACCAATTATTCAGGAAGAACTGCAGCTGTTCCCAAGCTTTTCCTTGGCAGCCACAGCTCTGCTTTATCCCCACCATTCCCTCTTTTTCCTTCATATTTCCTGCTTATACCTGGAATTAGGTAGGAGATCCTCTGGGAAAGGCAGGGTGAGCAACTTTAGGATGCACCATGTAATTTGAAAAGTTGTTTATAGAAAATGTTACTACTTTAAAAATGTAGAAAAATCGACTGTGGATTGTTCCAAACCACCAAAGGACAAAATGATGATTTACCAGATTTCATGAAAACAAAATTTTCAGGCAAAATCTCCCAGATTTCAGTGACCAAAAGGGTGTTTCAAGTTTATAACACATGCAAAAGTAACTACTGAAACATAATTTACATTCCCAGTCACTGCAAATAAAAAGAGAATTAAAACTAGACAAGAAAGGAGCAAAGGGTAAGAATTTAAAGTGAAATTTACTCAAACCAGCCCTGCAAATCTTGCTGTGGCCTTTAGAGAAAAGCCCTGGGTTTTATGTTTTAATTGACATTTCACCAAGGACCTGAAGAATAACCACCAGAGGTCTCTGATGCCTTCAGGCCAAGAGGTTTGGAGCACTCTGAAATCCACAGGTCAAAATAAAAACATAACCAAGTAGCTCCCAGGAAATGCTTGACTGTGGCACAAATGATTTCTGTTTTAACTGAGCAGCTCTTACTAACAATTAGAAATCTGTGGGGTTTTTGCAGCAAAACCCATCCTCTTATCAACAACTGCATTCTAAGGATGGTTAAGGAGGTTTTGGGTGCTGGTTAAATGAAGAAAATCTCACATTTGCACCCTCAGATTTGTTCCTATGGATGCACATTCCTACGTGGAAGAGACACTGAGTTGTAAATAACTCAGCATGTGAAGGTTTGATGGGAGGAGTTTTTGTGAATAAAACCGAGAGGAGCTTTCATCTCCATCTCCAATAAATGAAGTCCGGTTGGATTAATTTAAGAGTAAAAACATGTTCCTGTCCCTTCTGACTGTTCCTGAAAGCACATCATGGCACTTCCACACCTCTGTGCTATAAATTCCTAAACAGTTTAGGAAATACACACAGAAAACTTTGCCCCAGGTGTCTTTCACCCTCTCATGTTTCACCTAAATTAATATTTGTTTGTTGAAATGGGGAGCCCACCTCCACTGTCAGCATTCCCACCTCCTCCTTCCCCCAAACCTGCTCTTGTGCTCCTGAAAAAAACTCAGATTTGCCTTCTCTGCAGAGAAATCCCACACAGGTGCTGGGCCTATCCATCTGGATCCTCCCAGCATCCATATTCATTTGACAGCGTTGGGATTTGCTGGAAACAATGGCTGTCTCTGAGGAGCTGATTAGGTCTGAAAAGCTTTTATTGCAGATGATGGGAAAACCTGGCTGAGCTTTTGTTCTGGAGGTGGGAATTCCACACGTTACTTGCAAAATAACAACAGCAAAAATCAAGCTTTGAGACTTCAAATTAGTTGGGCTCTTAGAAGCAGGCATATTTAAAAGCCACAATGATTTTGTTACTATTTACATATTTCTTTCCCTGACCTGATAAAATAAATGTATTAATACCCTGCAAGTAAGATCCCAACAGGTTAAAAAGCCCCAAGCCACACAAGTAAAATATTGATGGTAACTGAGAATGTTCCATCCCCTAAGGCAAGTTTGGAGCAAGTCCCCTCGCTGAGCAGAGAAAAGGTTGTGTGCTTTTAAACCAAATTTCCAGTGAATTCATACCAAATATATTGTGACACCACTTAATGTCAAATCCAACTTCAAATAAAAAGGAGTTTTCCAGTAGCACAGGCTGGCCCAGGCAGGAAAAGAAACAAAGCCATTTATGCCTGCTAGTTTTTACTTTTAAAATAATACAAAAAAAAAAAAGATGAGGGGCAAAACTACCAGCCATTAATTCAAAATAATAATAAAAAAACCCTTTCAAAACCTTCTTTGAAAGCTTTCCTCCACAGCTGGCTGACTTTTATGGCCCTTGCATTTATTAGAGGCTTCAGGGTAACTTCGTTTTGAAATCTTCATCAAAACCAACAAGTGTTCATGTGATAGTGACAAAAATGCTACAAAATGTTCAGCAGGGTTTGGGGTTGTTAAATGAAAAATGAAATAGCTTTGCACTGGAAATGCTGATTGCACAGGACTAAGGATTCTAATGGTAATCCATCAGAACTATTTTGTTTCCCCTCACTCTCCAAAATTTAGCCACAGCGATTATAAAATGGAGCTTTTATCAGAACAGGCAGAGAGAGCCCAAAATACCTCATTTTAAGGCAACAACATTGATTTAATGTTAAATAAATGCTGCCCAAACCCCAATAACACCACATTAACTAAACTACACGATTTGTGTCCAAGCACTTCCATCAGCTTTTAATGTGCATGGCACACTCCCCCTGAACTCTGCTCCCTGAGGATTATTCTCCTCCTCATGCCAAACACTGGCAATTAAAAATTAAACCTGGCTGGCAGAACAGCTCTGGCTTTTCCTGTGCTCAGGGGATCATCAGCTCTGATGGCAAAAACTGACATCAAACCTCAGAACAGGGAAGGAGGCAGAGGTGTGTGCCCTGCTCTGTCACTCCACGGTTTCACCAGGGAGCAGCAACAAAAAAACAGGGACAAAGATAAACTTTATCTCCAAACCAAGTGCCCTGGGTTCAAACATTGCCTGTGGAGTGTGCAGCTGGTGAGCTCTGCAGTGTCCCAGGAATCTGGGATGGCTCAGCTGGGCAGTGCATGGTGACTGTGGAACCAAACAGTGCCAACCTCACAAAATCGTGGTTTCTTTCCTCTTGCACTGCCCCAAAGACAGGCACAGCTCCCCTTCCTGACTATTCTTCTTGCAGTATGAAACTGGATAAAGGCTTTCCTAAAGCCTCCCTTACAGACAGGAGCTGTATCACTGATTTTCCAGGAGGCAGCCTTGTCTCCCACAGCAAACTCCTGGGAAAGCTGGCAGCCCATGGCTTGGACAGGAGCTCTTTGCTGGGTTAGGAACTGGCTGAATGGCCAGAGAGTGCTGGTGCTGCATCCAGCTGGGGGCCACTCACTGTGGTGTCCCCCAGGGGTCTGTGCTGGGGCCAGTTCTGTTCAGTGTTTTCATTGATGATCTGGATGAGGGGATTGAGCCCAGCATCAGTAAATTCGCAGGTGACACCAAGCTGGGAGCGTGTGTCCATCTGCTGGGAGGTGGGAGGGCTCTGCAGGGAGACCTGGAACGGTTGGATGGGTGGGCAGAGTCCAACAGGATGAAGTTGAACAAGTCCCAGGGCCGGCTCCTGCACTTTGGCCACAAGAACCCCTGCAGTGCCACAGGCTGGGGACAGGGTGGCTGCACAGTGGCCAGGCACAGAGGGACCTGGGGGCACTGGTGGACAGCAGCTGGACACGAGGCAGCTGTGCCCAGGTGGCCCAGAAGGCCAGTGGCACCTGGCCTGGCTCAGGAACAGCGTGGCCAGCAGGAGCAGGGCAGTCACTGTTCCCCTGTGCTGGGCACTGGGGAGGCCACACCTCGAGTGCTGTGTCCAGCTCTGGGCCCTCAGCTCAGGAAGGACCTGGAGACGCTTGGACGCGTCCAGAGGAGGCAGCAGGGCTGGGGAAGGGCCTGGAACACCACGAGCCCTGGGAGGAACGGCTGAGGCACCTGGGGGTGTTCAGCCTGGAGAAAAGGAGACTCAGAGGGGACCTTGGCACTCCCTACAACTCCCTGGAAGGAGCTTGGAGCCAGCTGGGGGTCGGGCTCTTTCTCCAGGCAGCGACTGACAGAACAAGAGGACACAGCCTCAAGCTGTGCCAGGGGAAGTTTAGGCTGGATGTCAGGAAAAAGTTTTTTACAGAAAGAGTGATAAAGTTCTGGAATGGTCTGCCCAGGGAGGTGGTGGAGTCACCATCCCCGGAGGTGTTTAAAAAGAGATTGGATGTGGCACTGGGTGCCAGGGTTTAGTTGAGGTGTTGGGACATGTGTTGGACTCAGTGACCTTGGAGGTCTCTTCCAAGCTGGTGATTCTGTGATTCTGTGTGAAGTGCAGCCTGTGCCCTGAACAGCAAATGCCAAGCTGACATGAAACAAATGGAGGAGTCACTCTTCTCTGAAGCTCCTCAGAGTTTGAGTTGATGAGAGAGCAGGGGGAACTTTGGAGGGTTCGAGTTTCCTCTCTCCTGGGTGTGAAGCACAAACAGAAGCTTTTTCCTTACCGGAGGATCCTGATCCTCAGCTGAGACCGTGGTGATAAGGGTGCCCTTGACTGCATTAGGAGCAACCATTCCCCTGTAGAGCTTCTGGCTGAACACTGGCGAGTAATCGTTCATATCCTGCAAAAAAAAACCAATCCAGAGTTCAGTCCTGGAGCTCCAACAAAATTCCAGACACGTTCACAAATGTTTTTGTTGAGTCTCTCCCTCCCTCTGTAGGGATTGCCATTCCCAGGCTCTCCCGATTCCGTTCTCCCTGAACAAAATGAGGAGGGAAGGTACCAAAGATTCACAAAAAAATGGACGTGGGACTGCTCAGCTGAAGGGAATTCTTCAGGAAAATATGGCCCCACCAGAGAACAGAGCAGAGAATTCCACACCCCCTGCTCCTGTGGTAGCAGGCACAGCTCATTTTCCAAAAGGAAGGAGCTGCTCTGGCTCCATGCTGTTTGTTACCTCTAATATCCAATAAATTAAGAGGAAACAAAATGTCCTTCTTAGGATTAAAGGGCATTTGCACAAATTCTTGTGCCTGAGGTAGGCCAGGATCCATAAATCAATGTATATATATGTATATACACCTAAATATATCTCAAATATTTTGCAGGGTCATCCAGAGTTGCTTGTTTGTGTGGAGATTAAAAACAAACTCTGTTTTGTTGCTTTTTCCAACCCAAGCTTATTCTCCTCTAGAAAGTCTTTAGGTTTGTGGTAACACTCAAATCAGATGAGTCTGTCGCTCATTTAATGTTGTGTGCTATTAATTGTTAATTAATTCCACTTGGTGCAGCAGAAGGTTTCCCTGCCCATGGCAGGGTGGGAGGTGTAGATGCTGAAAGGGCTTCAGCAGTGCATGCCTTCAGCTCTCTAGCATTTTGTGAGAGCTCTGTCTTTCCCATGTGAGCTAACCAAAACAAAGTTACCAGTTTTTATCAATATCCACACCTGTGATGTGTTTTTGCTGGATTGTTGTGGCTTCAACCAGAAAAACATTTGGGAATGGATGTGTTGGAGTTGGGCCAACCCCCTGGAGGGGTGGATGGCCAGAGAACCAATTACTTTATGCCATTTAATTCACTTTTTGTGAACTAACATAGAAAACCTCGTTAAAAAGCCATTAAAGGGGGCTTTGCCACCATTCCTACTGACCCTGGAGTCCGTGTGGTTTTCCCACGTGTCCTTTCTAACCTCAACCATTCCACCATTGTGTGAGCATCTGTAGGCAGAGATTCAAATCCCAGGAGCTTTTTTCCCAGAGCAGTGGAGGGGGAGGAAGAGGGGATTTAACAGCCACGTGTTAAACATTTACATTCTTAGTGGGGCACAGGCGTGGAAGGTCCCTTGGTGTCCCCAGAAACCAGGAACCCCCAAGCATCCCTGGGCACAGTGACATTCCCAAGGCCGTTTCACGCCGGGAATGCTGCACTGCAGGGATTTTTCTCCTGCTCTGGCTGTGTTTGGCCTGTCCCCACCTGGCTGGGAGCACCTGGGTCAGAATCAGTGCATTTCAGCGAGTGACTGCCTTAATGAGCTTTAAATTACATATTGATTTCCTCTTTAATACCTCCCCTTCTGCTTTGTTTCTCCTCTTTGGCATTCCCAGGTGACAGTCTCACTTCCCAACATTTCTGTTCAGCATTTTCACACTCCTTGCAGGCAGGGCAGCATTTGTTTCCTACCAATCCTCTTCCTGAATAACAACCCTGTGAAAGTGTTGGGAATGAGCTGTGTCCTGCTCAGGGAATAAGGAATGTGCTGGGGAAGTGGGATCATGCTCATGCCGAGGATGACAGCTGAGTTAACGAGCTGGGATCGACAAATCTCTTCCTATGTCTTAATTTGCTTTTGAAGGTGCAAACGAGGATTCTCAAGACCACTAAAATGAAACCATCTCTCCCAAACTGTGCTTTCTCTGTGCTTGATCCTTGATCTTTGCACAAGGAAGGGATGTCAGCATCCTGCAGGGCTTTTGTGCTGCCCCGTGGGACCAAGGAGGAACAGAACCAACAAAAAGCGGTAGATAAAGAGTATCCGTGGTAGGGAGACAGCTTTGGGGGTGTTGAGCTTTGCCTTTTGCTCAGTTTTGTGAACAAATCTGTATAAAAATAGACCAAATCTGCAGCAAGATTAGCAGGGACAAAGGGCTGCTTTGGAGTTATCTACAAATGTGTGGCTGTTATTGCCTCAGTGTCAAATAGGCAGCCCAGGTAGTTGAAAGTGAGAAATATGGAGAATCCACTACCCAGGTTTCCCATTTCCGTATTTTGGAGCGTGTTGGATCGTTAACAGGAGTCTGGATTTGAGTTCATGGCAGCCTGGATTTATGTGGCTGGAGCAATGAACTGGGGGAGGTTTTAATATGCTGCAGTTTGGCCCCACTTGTGGGATTATGCCTCAGATTTAAAAGGTGATTTCCTGACTTCTTACAAGCACTCTGGGGGAGGTTTACTGCCCCATTCCTGAACCCCTGCCTGGGGATTGCACTCATGTGCTGCATCCACTTATGTGCAAGAGTTAGAGGTGTTTTAAGAAGCCATCAGATGTAATCTAAAATTATTTATGAGCAAAACATGTCTGGGGCTTTGGCCTCTGCTCAGAACAAAGCCCAGGACTTGCTCCAAATATTTGTTGCCCAAAGTCTCTGTGCTGAAAACCTGAAAAGTCCATCTCTGCATCTGCCCAGCATTGAGCTCTCTTTGATAGCAATGGCTGAGGACCTTGGAGAGAGATTATTTGCAAGGGCCTGGAGGGCCAGGACACAGGGAATGGCTTCAAAAGGACAGAGGGCAGGGCTGGATGGGATCTTGGGCAGGAATTGTTCCCTGGGAGGGTGGGCAGGCCCTGGCACAGGGTGCCCAGAGCAGCTGGGGCTGCCCCTGGATCCCTGGCAGTGCCCAAGGCCAGGCTGGACACTGGGGCTGGGAGCAGCCTGGGACAGTGGGAGGTGTCCCTGCCCATGGCAGGGGTGGCACTGGGTGGGATTTAAGGTCCTTTCCAACACAAACCATTCCATGACTGATCCTGTGACTGGGGGGGGGGCACAGGTTTTGGGGCTGGA
Organism: Rhipidura dahli; assembly: GCA_013399225.1. NCBI lineage: Eukaryota > Metazoa > Chordata > Aves > Passeriformes > Rhipiduridae > Rhipidura > Rhipidura dahli. The sequence goes on from VXAC01008062.1 coordinate 38,339, forward strand.
ATGGAGCAGATCACACCCAGGACCTCTTGAGCCGTTCCCTGAACATACAATGGGCTTTCCCTCTCTTCTCCAACAAAACCAGTTCCAGGCTTTATTCCATCCTCGGGGCTGCTGCTTTGTGCCCAAAAAACCAGTAGTTTCTTTCTGTGACTGTGCTGGTACCAAGGTTTCTAAGTGGAAATCAATATTCCCTTGTTATGGAACCCATGTCTGAGCCATAAACACTTATCAGGCCTTTACAGCCCCTTTGCAGGCTGCTGCCTTTTATGACAAGTGCAATAAATAGGGAAAAAAAAGTATTTGTAAAATGATTTCTTCTACCCATCCCACAAAGGGAGAGAGGGAAGAGGCTTCCCTCAGAGCACAGCATGGAAATTCCCCAAACTTCCCACTCTTCTCCCACAACCCCAGTTGTGGATCTGCAATTTTCTGCTGCCATTTTTTTTGAACCTCTGCCCATTCAGTCTGTGGGCACACTCCCAGAGATGGTGGCTCTGGGAATGCTGCCCCCAGGTGTTTAATAATTCCCTGCAGTTTGGAGACTTACAGGGGCACATCTAACATTCCTATAATTGTGAAACTCCTTTCTAGGGAAAGCAAAGGGCTGGTTTGGTACCACTGTACTTGACAATTCTGATTCCTCTGATGCATTCTTGAACCACAGGAAGTTTTCACTCAACACCTGATTCCAAAAACAAAAATCCAAGGTATTTTTTGACTAAAAACCTGAATGGAAATTCCATAAGGCTACAAGAAATCACAGCCCTAAGGACATCTATAGCCCTTAAAAACGTGGAGCAGCCTCCTCCAGAGCCCAACACCTGCTCTGGGCCCAGGATCCCATTTTAGTCCTGCTCCAGGGATGCCAAAGGATGCATTTTATAGATGAGAACCTAAAAAATACATGTTAAAGCTCTTCAGAAGCAATGTCCCTGGATGTGGAGCAACAGAGTGGAAACAACTCAAAACTTGGGCTGTGACTTCAGGAAAGATTTCACTCACAGGTGAGTTTATTTTTCTGGATGAAAATGAAAGTGTTATTCAACTCTAATTCCTTTATGGGAAGATTATCTTTGCCCATTCCCTTAAGTGTTTCCCATGCCATGAGGCCCTGGCACAGGCTGCCCAGAGGAGATGGAGATGTCCCCTCCTGGGAGTGTCCAGCTTGGACATTGAGGCTGGGAGCAGCCTGGGACAGTGGAAGGTGTCCCTGCCCATGGCAGGGGGGGAACTCAATGAGTTTGCAGGTTTCTTCCAGCCCAAACCACTCTGGGATTCCATGAAATACCTGATTTTACCAGATACTGGAGTATCAAGAACTTCAAGTCCCCTCCCATCCTTACATATTCTCTTGGCCCCTCATAACTGAACAGCAAGTTCAAACCCCTTGGGATGATTCTGTCGTGATAATATGGCCAAAATTAGGAAATGGCCCCTTGAATTTTGTCTGTGGGTGGCTGCAGAGCTGCCCCTGTGCAGCTGCACAGAGCAGGGCTTGTTCACACAGCTCAACCACATCTCTTTCCCCTTTAGTGCCCAGCAGGCCCTAAAGTAGTTCATCCCATAAATTAAGGGATAATATTCATGATGGAATACACGAGGCAATAAATGACTGGCAGATGATTGAACTGACCAGCTGAGATGGAAGGAAAGAAATAAATCTGTTTACCAGCACTGTAGCCTATCCCCAGGCCTGTTATTCCATTAACACCACCAGAAATGAGAAATACTTTGGAGGCAATCCAGCTGAGGTTTTTTTTTTTTTGAACCTTCCTGTAAGTTTTGTGATGCTGCTCTGCTCTTTAAATGGGAAAAGATGTTCCTTGTGTGGCTCCTCCTGCTGCCCCCGGGATCTCCTTGGCCTCCTTGGCCCCAAGACAGCTCGGGGTCCCCCAGGTCCTTCCCCTGGGAGCTGCTCCAGCAGGGTCCCCCCAGCCTGTGCTGGTGCTGGGACTGTTCCTGCCCAGTCACTGCTGAACAATTTAAACAATCCCTGAGTCCTGGGAACACACCCAGTGACAGCCTCCAACCCCACCCTGTGCCACTGGTCATGGGCCTTGGGATCAGCCACTTCTCAGACACCTCACTGCCCCCTCATCCTCATTTTTTGGCATTGTTAGGACTAAAACCAGAGGGTTTTATTTACTCTTGTTGCTCTCTCACTTGGAATCCTTCACCTGAGACAATGGCTTCGTTCCACTACACAACGTCCTTGAAAAACTCCAAAGCAAACCTATCCCCCAGCACAGAAAGAGGAGGGAAAGCACTTCTACAAACAAGAAAGAGACAAAATAATACAAAAATAATGCTGGTAATAAGAAGAGGAGGACACAGCATAAAATCTGCAGAGGCCTTACAGGCCCCATGATACAGAAATTCTCATATTTGTGTTTAGGAACCCATTACTCACTTAAGAGCAACTGTTCCTGCTAACAAACCCTATTAGCACAGCAGTTGCTTCCAAATGCTAAATCCTCATCATTTCAACTGCAAGCACTTTGCTTTTCCCAGTACTGGGAATCATCTGGATTGTGAGGGGATGTGTGTGGGTACAGCAAGAGGCAAAACAAACTCAGCCCTCCCCAACACCCTGTGGCTTCTTGCAGCTTCGGGGGAAAACTTATGAAAGCACTCAGAGGAACCTAAGAATGGGGAAATGAGAAAAGTCTTGCTCTGTTTGAGGTGGTGGGAAGAAATCAGTGCCACTTAGACAATTCCTCCTTGGAAACACTTGAATGGACACAATGACTCTGTTGTTCTCTGACTCCCTCAGAGGGGCTGTAGTCAGGTGGGGATCAGGTTCTTCTCCCAGGGAACAGTGATGGGACAGAAGGAAACAACCTCAAGCTGTGCCAGGGGAGGTCCAGGTCGGATATTAGGAAGATTTCTTCACCCAAAGGGTGGCCAGGCACTGGAAGGGGCTGCCCAGGGCAGAGGTGGGGCCACAGTCCCTGGAAGAGCTCAGAAGATGTGGGGACGTGGCACCTGGGGGGACAGGGTTTAGTGGTGTGGGGTTAATGGCTTCACTCAGTGCTCTCAGAGATCATTTCCAGTGCATGATCCATGAATGACCCCGTGAATCATGAATTCACCTGATGATTCCATGAATTCAGTGATTCACCTCTGGCTTTCTCTGCCAGAGGAGTCCTGGGACGTGCTCACAGTGCAAGGAGCCCTCTGGCTGCAGCAGAGGCCAGCAATGTGTCTCACACCCCCAGGAGGGTACAGATAAAGTTATTCCTCCTGCTCTGCAATCTGTGCCTCGACCCAGCTTGGGGCAGGTTAATACAAACCATTTGTAACTTGTCATGCCAAGGGCTGAGAGTGCAGAGAACAGCCCAGTGAGCAGCCTCCTCCTGCAGCTGCAGGGAGCAGGGGGGCTCTGGGTGTGCTCATTCCTTGGATATCCCACCAGTGATGGACGACACCATCACACATCCACAGCTGCTTACCAAAACTCCATTACCCAGGAAAAATTACAGTGCTCGGGGTGAAGAGCTGGGCTGGGAGAAATGACAAATGTGAGCAGAGTAGAGGGAGCCCCCGAGGACTGGAGAGCTCAGAATTAACACAAAGAAAAGTTCTGAGGGCTCGAGGGGCTGGCTCTGTGCTGGTGACATGAGCTGGACCCCACTGCTGCCTCTGCTTCCCTCCAGGTCAATTCTGTGCTCCTGAAGCTGTTCCACAGGGGACTGTGGTGTGTCTCCAGCTGGTTCAGCTCCTCTCTGGGCTCTCAAACCCTGTATTAAAGCCATTACTCAAAGCCCAGCCTCTGAATAAAGTGAAAACAAGTGAACTCAGAGGAAACACATCCAGTTCCTGCAGTGGGAGCAGAAGATGCTGAGTGGCAGGGAAAGGGTGGCCTCTGCCCAGTCCTCACTCGATTTCAAGTCTCTGCACCCTTCTCCTGCTGCTCTGACTCTGGGATCAGCTTTCCAAGGTGTCCTGTCAATGCTTCCCATCCAAACAGGGACAGCACAAGGTTCTGCTTTCAACCTCCACCCTCTTCCCCCAGCCCTGTGAATTTTGTACCTTGGATGTTCATCTTTAAGCTCAAATGAAACTATCCAGACCCCTCTTGTGACCAAGAGGGTCAAAATATCTGCCACCTGACATAAAAGCTGCTAATGACATCTGCCCAGCAGATTGAGATATGAAATCTGGCTTTTCCACAAATCCTTCTCTGTTTTCCCAACTTCCATTCCAAATTCCCCTGTCCTACCTCTCACTCCAGGCTGGAATCTAAGCACCAGCTTCATCTCAGCACACAAAGAATATTTAATTCTGTGCCCTGATCTGTTGCAAAACTCAGCCTGACACTGAGTATAAAAACACTCACCTTAAACTGGATTTATTTTCTTTCTCACTTAAAGTATCCCCTCCTTACCCTCATTGCCAGGCCCTGTTCTGTCCCCAGGCAAACCCCTTTTACTCCAGAATTGTTACTTCTGGCTGCAGCCTGGTGTTCCAGCCTCTCCACAGCATCATCATGCTCCCATTTTGTTGCTCGCGTGTGGGAAGTGTTTCTAGGAGAGCAAGAACTGATTTTTTGATCCTATTAATCCCCTCCTGAAATTCCCTATTCCCACAGCACCTCCTCTGAGAGTGTACAAGCTGTTGGTACCCTGAGGCCACCAAGCTGATCTGTATTTTTCCCTGTACCCTGCCATTAATGAATACAACTAAGCACACAATCACACAGACAACAGCTTTTCTCTGAACACCATCGTACCTGAAAACCTTTAAAAAACCCCAGCAAACCCACCCAAACTATTCTTTCAAAAATCCAGTGTGCTGGGAGAAGGTTTCTTTTAGGAAAAAACACGAGGTCTGAGCAACTTGCGCTGTAAAAGTCCAACAGAAGAGGCTCAGGGAAGGATGGAAAAGATTTTTGCATGACTGCTGTGGAATGTGCTGGGGAAAAGCACAGCTTTTTGGGGAACAGGTGACCTGCACCTCCCACTGAGACATTCTGCACACAGAGAGGCATCACAGAAACCTCCTGGCATTGTCTCCAGAGCTAATAAAGGGAGACTTTTACTGCCCTAAAAGAATTCTGAGCTCAGCAGAGACTGACCAACAGAATTCCCCAAAACCATGTGGCAATTGCAGCACCTGCAGATACAGAAGAGGTAGAACCCCAGACTGCCAAATACTTTCCACAGCCACACATTCCAACTGAACATTTGTGAGCTGTGCTTTTGGTCCTGTTACAGTTTTTGCTCCTTTGCTAAAATCTGAGGAATTAAAGCCTCTTCTCTCCCACAGCTCACAGAACTCAAGCAACTGCTCAAAAGGACTGGATGACTGACAGAGCTGCACCTTTGGGAATGCCAGGGGTAGGACTGTGGCATCTGAGCTGTCCTCTGCTCTTGGACACAGCCAGATGGAGATGGGGAAGTGCTGCTGTTCCAGCTACAAACACTTTTCATTGGTGGATCATTCCCAAACAGACACCAGCACCCCCATGTTCCTGGGGAAGCACCTGAAAGCCTGAGGTGAGGCTGTAACTCACTGCAGTTCATGGGGAAAGACACTAAACCAGGCTGCTCCTTTGCAGATCTGATTTTCCAGCAGCAGAATCTGGAACCCAGGATGTGCTGTGCCACACCAGCACTCAACACACCCCAGAAGGTCCTAAAACTACAATTTGTGGGCTCAAATGTGCTTGTGTCACTCCTGCAAACAATTCCATGGGGGTTTTATTCCAGCTTTTCAGGGATTCTAAAAGACAAAATGTTTGCATTTGTGCCAGGTGCTCCTGGATTTCATAAACCCAGGATTTAACTACATAATTGCATGTGGAAGAATAATGACAGCTGTTATGAAGGGTGTGTTTAACCGTGAGAGCTGCAAGAAGCAGGACAGCAGAGAGTCCTGGAGTTTCCTTGGGACCCCTGCACGGTGATGCAGGAATGGCTGGAATGTCCTGGAATGGCTGGGAGGGGATGCTGCTGGCTGAGAAGTGCCCTCTCTTACCTTGACAATGATGGTGACAGTGGCCAGCCCGGGAGGCATCGTGCCCTTGCTGTCGAAGGCTTCCACGAGGAAGGTGAAGGTTGCTTCTGTGTCGGAGAAGGATTCATAATCCAAGGATTTCCGCAGGGACAGCTCTCCCGTGTGCCTGTTCAGGGCAAAATACCGCCGGGCTTCCTCGGTGCGGATCCGATAGTTCACATCAGCGCCCAGGTCCACGTCCTTGGCCTGAGGGGAACAGAGGGACATCAAATCAAACCCATCCCCACCAAACATCCCTCTGAGATTCAAAGGGCAAACCGCTGCAAATGTCTCGAGTTCAGTCGTGGTGTTGTAATTGTATTCAATGCACACAGACCCGAGGGATGAAATTCGCTGAAGGAAATGAGCACAGTAATGTGGGAAAGTGGCATTGGAAGCTGAGTCTGGTCTGAGTTCTCCTCCCTGGGCACCTGCTATTGGTCACTGCCAGGGAGAGGATCACAGGATTCCACAGTGGGTTAGGTTGGAAGGGATGTTTCAGGCCAGCTTTTCGCCCCCTGCCCTGGGCAGGGACACCTCCCACTGTCCCAGGCTGCTCCCAGCCCCAATGTCCAGCCTGGCCTTGGGCACTGCCAGGGATCCAGGAGCAGCCACAGCTGCCAGGGCCTGCCCACCCTCCCAAGGAACAATTCCTGCCTGACACCTGATTTAAATCTCTCCTCTTTTAGCTTAAAACTCTTGCCCTTGGCCTATCACTGTCTGTGCAGACAGTGGCAGTGTAGGTTTTGCTGTTTCATTGGTTGTTTTTATTAATTGCTATTATTTCCTAACTAACCTTATCTTTAAGGGTTTTTTTCAGTACCTGGCTAAAGGTCATGCATTTTTCAGTCTACTCAGTGTCACAGAATCACAGAATTACAGATTGGTTTGGGTTGGGAGGGACACCAAAGTCCATCCCGTGCCACTCCTGCCATGGGCAGGGACACCTCCCACTGTCCCAGGCTGCTCCCAGCCCCAATGTCCAGCCTGGCCTTGGGCACTGCCAGGGATCCAGGGGCAGCCACAGCTGCTCTGGGCACAAAAAACCATCCCCCCATGCTCCAGTTCACCATCTTTTATTGCAGCCTCGTTGCCAAGTTAGATAAGAAATTGCAAAACAAACGCTCCCCACTTCCCTCCCCGCTGCTCCCTTACCTCCAGCCGCAGGAGGACAGTGCCTGCTGGGAGGTTTTCTGGCACGCTGACGGTGTAGGAAGCGTTGGTGAACACGGGGCTGTTGTCATCAATGTCCAGCACTTTGATGGCCACGGTGAGCGTGGAGCGCCGCGGGTCCGCGGCTCCATCCGTCGCCTCCACGGTGAGCTCGTAGTAATCCCTCTGTTCCCTGTCCAGCTTCACCGCCGTGTAAATGCTGCCGTTGGAGGTGATCCGGAAGAGGTTCTGGAAGTTGGCCAGGCTGTAATGGACTTGCCCGTTCACCCCAGCATCTGCATCTGTGGCCTGCAGAGACAGCAGGAAAACCGTGGATTAATGAGCAAATTCCGAAGCTCCAAGGGAGATGCGCACAGGAGAGAAACCGGGTGAGACAGGGAAGGATTCTGCCAAATCCAGGAGGGCCTGTCTGGGGCAGCCTGCCTCTCTCTGGCCTTTGGCTGAAGATAAAACATCCCACAGAAATAGATGGCTCAATTTCCAGTGACAGGAGCCAGGCTTACTGCATTTAAGTGGATTTCTCCAGGAGAAAAGGCACAGTGAGCTGCTCAGCCTTGGACAACTTTTGACAGGACAAGAGGACATAACCTGAAGTTGTCTCAGGGAGGCTCAGGCTGGGCAGCAGCAGGAATTTCCCCATGGAAAGGGTGCTCAGGCCTTGGCAGGGGCTGCCCAGGGAGCTTTGGAGTCCCCATCCCTGAAGGTGTCCTAAGAGGGCCTGGAAGTGGCACTCAGTGCTCTGGTGGGGATCAAGCACAGGTTGGACTCAATCCTGAAAGTTTTTCCAACCTTTTCCATCCCTATTCTGGGATTCTATCCTATGATTCTCTGAACTTCAGCAGAAGATGAACTTGATGCTATGCCCACAGAGAATTGTAATGCTGAAGGATCTTCAAAACTGGGTGGTGTCTGAGAGGAATTTCTATTGAACATTGATTCAGTGTTTCATTGCTGCCCACATCCTTGCAGAATACAAATTTAGATGAAAGATGGATGCAGACAGACAGAAGGGACACATCAGTTGGAAAGTTTCTTTCCACTTAACACATTTGTCACACTCAGTGAAATTTTCATCGCTGCTTTCTGAAGAACTACTTAAATTTCTGGTTTGTTCATTCTGTTCTTCAAACCCAAACGTTGTCACACTTCATCCTTATTCTTCTCTGCTCAGAACAGGCTAATGATTGCCACTGAAAACTATTTCAATTTCTTCACTTGGGATCTTTGTTCTCACACGCTGAACCAGCCTCAGATTTAAGTGTCAGCCAAGTAATTCTTGTTATCACATAATTATAGGGACGGGCAAAATGAATGGGTTCTCAGAGAGCTCTCACGTTTAAATGCTGACCTGTTGTTTTGCCTCCTCTTAATTAAATTAGGGCGTGATGAGCAAGGTTATGTAAATTAAACAAAGGGCACTCCGTGAGCAAGGTATTCTCATTTATTTGCCTTTATGAATGACATCTGTGAAGACCATAAGAGATTTGCATGTTTTGTTTTCAGAACAGTCGCCGGGAATGCTTAATTCCAGTGACGGTGTTCATTGTAAGGCTTGGTAATGAAACCGTTTATCTTGCTAGGAATCAATTAAAAGTTAATTAAAATGGCTAATAAGGAAAAAATCACTGTGTTTCTTCCCTGCATTACACCCATGTGCTAAGCAGGGTTTGCTACAACTTCATTCTGACTGGTCCAATGGATGCCACATCCTTCTAATCCACATCAGTCAGCTGGATTTGTTTAATTTCCAATCAATTCAATTTCTTCTGTAGAAATAACTGATACAAACCAACAAACAAACAAACAACAACAACAACAAAACAAAAAGCCCTACAGGAATCCCCAGGAGTAATCTGAAATATGCCTATAATTGGAAACCATGACAAAGGATTCTCATGAGATGTTTTGTATCAGGTTAGCTCGAACGGGTGTTTTGGAATATATACACTCCTTGTTTGGGGAAGGAAATTAAAATCACTTTCAAATACATGGCAGGCTTTGCATCTTGGTTCCTAAAAACACGACTGTGAATGTTGTGAATTCATTTGTGCACATCCTTAGGCTGAAACACCTTTGCCACATTCTGCAGGACTGATTTGATTCATGGAATCCCAGAATGATTGAGGCTGGCAAAGCCCTCCCAGCCCATGGAGTCCCAGCTGTGCCCAATGCCCACCTTGTCCCCAGCCCAGAGCACTGAGTGCCACCTCCAGCCCTCCCTTGGACACCTCCAGGGATGGGCACTCCAAAGCTCCCTGGGCACCCCTGGGCTCCTGTCCAGCCGCTGGCACAGCACCCCCAGAGCCCTTCCCGACGGGCCCTTTCCAGCCCCTCTGCCCCAGGCTGGAGCTGCAGGGCTGGGGGTGAGCCCAGGGCAGGACCCAGCACTCAGCCTTGCTGAACCTCAGCCCATGGATGCAGCCTGTGCTGATCCCTCTGCAGAGCTCCCTGCCCTCCAGAACACCCCCACCTCCACCCAGCCTGGTGTTCCCCTGAACTGACTGAGGCTGCACTCGATCCCCCCTCATCCAGATTGTTGTTACAGATATTAAACAGATATTTCCACACAGAGTAGCAAGCAAAGCATCATTATTAAATTCAATTATCTAACTGGGATTATACCACCATAACACCGATGAAGAATTCATGTTTTATCACTCTAAACTTGAGAAGTGATAATGTCCTCTTTATGGATAAGAGAGAAAAAAGAGTTTAATCTGATTCCTAAAAGAATCCTGTCTCAAGGGTGTACTACTGTTCCCACAAGGAAATAATTTCCCAGAGCCTCTCGGAGCCTGTGGGAAGCAGCTCCATGGAGAAGGACTTGCTGTCGGTGTGGACACTCTCTGTCCCTCTTTGTAGTCATCACTTGTACCAAAACAGAGAAATTCAACCCCAGTTTCACCCCCAGATCTGTCACCAACAGGTGCAAGACTTGCCAGGAAGGTGAGAAAACAGGAGGTGTGGAAAATGGGGAGCTTGCAGAAAGTTCTGCTTCAACCCCTCCCCCACCACCACCACTTAAACTTATCCCAACCCAGCCAACAGGAACCAGTGACATCCCAATAAATTGAATCCCATTTGGCCATTGCCAGCACTGGGGTGAATTCCCAGAGTGGGCAGGTACAGAGCTGGAGAGAAGCAAGGAAACAGTTCATTCCCACGTAACCTGAGTCCCAAACAAAGTCCCAAAGTCAAGGAGACAACAGCAGGACTAAAATGAGGCAAGACCACATTCCTGTGCCCAGTCAAGGCTTTCCACCACAACTTGTCCCCACAAAAAATATGGTGAGAGTTATGAGGTTTTGGCAGGGGAAGGGCCACCAGCTGAAAGCAGACCTTAAAAGGAGCTGCAGATCTGTTTACAGGCAGAAGTCCCAGCCTTGAAGAGGTTGCTCCTACCCAACACAAGGCAGCAGAAACAGCAGCTGGGATTGCTGGAGGCAGCACAGCCCTCATAAAAAAAATAGAAAAAAAACCCAAAAGAAAACCAAGAACCCCAAACAAGAGGAGAGAACCAAAAAACAAGAGGGAGATTTCAAAAGGAATGGAAGAGATTCCAAGACAGAGCCATAGTGTCCCTGCATCTCAAATGCTGGCCCATTGCTGCTTCTCCCATTTCACAGAATCTGGAATGGTTTGGGTTGGAAGGGACCTCAAAGGCCACCCAGTGCCACCCCTGCCATGGGCAGGGACACCTCCCACTGTCCCAGGCTGCTCCCAGCCCCAATGTCCAGCCTGGCCTTGGGCATTGCCAGGGATCCAGGGGCAGCCCCAGCTGCTCTGGGCACCCTGTGCCAGGGCCTGCCCACCCTCCCAGGGAACAATTCCTGCCCAATATCCCATCTAAATTTCCTCTCTTGTCACTCTGAACCCATTCCCTGTGCCCTGTCCCTCCAGTTCCTGCTGCAGGGTCCCTCTGCAGCTTCCCTGTGTCCCTTCAGACCCTGGAAGGAGCTGGGAGCTCTCCACACAACCTTCTCCTCTCCAGCAGCCCCAGCTCTCCCAGCCTGACGCCACAGGGGAGCTGCTCCAGTCCCCTCAGCAGCTCTGTGGCCTCCTCTGGACCTGCTCCAACAAATCCATGTCCCTCTTATGCAGAACAGTGCATGGAATTCCAGGTGGGGTCTCACTTGAGCAGAATAGAGGGCGAGCATCCTCTCCCTCCACCTGCTGCCCAAACCCTGTGGGATGAGCCCAGGATCCATCTCCTGGTGTTTGCCCAGAATCAGGAAAAGTGTGTCCATCTGAAGAGACAGAGCAAGCACTGCTGCTATTCCAGTGACTCCTCAGATCTCCAGGATGACTCTTCCTTCCATCTCTAATTTATCAAGCACTGCATGATAAAACAAACCTGGAAATGTGGGAATATAAATGACTCAGTACTCTATATCCCAGAAAATACATCCCACCTTTATTAGAGATTCCATCACCTACCAGCTGACAGCCCTCACCTGACGTGGTAAATTCTGATTTGTGTTACCAACTCTGCTTCCACATTACCAGGAAACCCTCAGGAATACAAACCAACGGTGTTCCAGAGTAACAAATTATCTCCCTCCATCTCAAACAGCAGGAAAACACAGTGCTGGGAGATGGGAATGACTAAGACACCTCCTGAAGGATCATTAACTCTGATATTTAATGACAAAAGGGCTTGAATGTCAATATTCATGATACCATTATCATCCTTTTCAAAATAGACCTCCTGGTACATCCCCAGCTCCTACTCACAATGGTGACAGGAATTAGGCAGGTTAATTGAGGATTTGTGCCTGGAATGTTGGAGCTGGAAAACAGCAAACCAAGGTTGTTATTGCCACTTGTCTTCAAGTCAGAGACAAACACAGTGGGTGGGTATCCCCCTTTCCTGCAAGCTGAAACATTTCTTAGGGACCACTCTGCCACAAAAACAGCTTCCTCCAGTTTAAACTTCCCTTCTTCAGGAGCAAAAGTTCCCCACAATCCCTACCCAAGCCAACCAAAATCCTGATTTTTGGACAACTCCTCTAGTATTCCAGCAAACCCCACAGCTCAAGGGAGGAATCGTGCTGGAGGATCCAAATGATGCTGCTGGAGAGAATTATTGTTCTCATGGCAAATAACATGATTTTTTATTACTAGGGGTTTAATAGGTTTATTATTGAGGGCTTAATGGGTTTATTATACTGGGCTGGAAATATTCTCAAGCCCTTCATTTGTGTCAAACAGCAAATCAAGTGTGGGTGGGAGTGTTAGATTGGATTTTGTACTTGTTTTGCAGGGAGATTACAGTTTGTGCCCACAGAAAAAAATTAACATCTCCCAGGTACAGCCAGAGGCCACAAATATCTGAAATGTGCCTGCCCTCTTGGTCATAAACCAAATATTTATAAATCTTTTAAGGAGGGAACATCAGTCATCCCTAAAAGTTTGGACTTTTCTTCTTTTCCTAAAGTTTGGGAAGGCTTTCCCTCTTTTTTTTTTTTGCCTGCTTTTACACAGCCTTTCACACTTTAATTTGCTCAGAGGGATTGAGCTGGGAGGAAAGGCTGGGAGAGCTGGGATTGCTCAGCCTGGAGAGGAGAAGCTCTGGGGTGACCTCAGTGTGGCCTTCCAGGACCTGAAGGAGCTGCAGGAAAGATGGAGAGCGACTCTTTCCAAGGGCTGGAGGGCCAGGAGCCAGGGAATGGCTTCCCAGTGCCAGAGGGCAGGGCTGGATGGGATCTTGGGCAGGAATTGTTCCCTGGCAGGGTGGGCAGGCCCTGGCACAGGGAGCCCAGAGCAGCTGGGGCTGCCCCTGGATCCCTGGCAGTGCCCAAGGCCAGGCTGGACACTGGGGCTGGGAGCAGCCTGGGACAGTGGGAGGTGTCCCTGCCCATGGCAGGGGTGGCACTGGGTGGGGTTTGAGGGCCCTTCCAACCCATTTAGGACTTTTTGATTTTGCCTATCTTGAAATTTCAAGGCAAATTCTACTTCTTTGAGACCCACATGCACACACATCCTTTGGAATGATCCTGCAGGTTTTGCAGATATCGTCCAGGAGCTTCAGCATTCCACTGGATTCCCAGGGCATGGCAGCTTATCCTTCACTATACTCAGAGCAGGATAAAGGAAACATCCTCTCAGTGTTCAAACACTGCCACATTTTTAGGCATTACACAAGTCAGAAGAACCTTGGTTGACTACATCCATGGTCTCTGCTAATTCCAGTGCAATTCCAATTAACCTGGAGGGTTAATTCCAAACCCAGCCGAAGGTGACTCCAGACAAAACTGTGCATTAAGAGCAGTGAAACCCTAAGAGCAAATATAAATGAAAATAAAGGGAATTCCAAAAGCTCGTGGCTGCAAACCCACCACTGGATGGGCTGGCGAACCTCCTGCAGGAGTTAATCACATTTTAACCCTTCAGAGCTTCAACCAGCCCAGCTTCCTTCAGGCTGGTGCACAACCAAATCCAAACTTTGGAGACTCAGCTGTCCTTTGAAGGATGATTCAAAATTTGGGGTTTTTATGAGTGCATTCTTTGGCAATATGATCAAGAGATGAAACCGATGCATTTGCACACTAGAAAAAAAAACCACCAAAAAACCCTCCTGAAATGTAAACTTTGTTAATCACAGATGGAATACCCTGTTTAGAATCTCCACATTTAGCCAGGCTCCCAAATATTTCTCCAATGTCAATCCAATTTAAAGTTTTTTTGGAATTTCGCTTGACTTTGGGTTGGGAAGGGACCTCAAAGCCCACCCAGTGCCACCCCTGCCATGGGCAGGGACACCTCCCACTGTCCCAGGCTGCTTCCAGCCCCAGTGTCCAGCCTGGCCTTGGGCACTGCCAGGGATGGGAATCAGGCATCAAAATCCTAAAAGGCTGTGAATTAGACACATGAAATCACTGATTCAGAAGATTTAGTTTGGCATCAGGCAAAAAGAGAAAATAGGGCCTAAAGGCATCCCAAAATGTAAAGTGCCAGGAGACAAAACCAAGAATTCCTTTCATGGAAAATCCTCAGGCTCTCAACCATTAATGCCATGACCCATGTGCTCCTAACAAATGTCAACATTCCCACTGCACTAAAGCACAAATATTATTTGGAGGTCAAAGATGCAAATGAATGCACAAATAGAATCAATTTTGGGAACAGGGAAGACAAGAATACAGCTTTTGGAATCCCTTCAGCTTATGGGTGGCAAGGAGTTTTTTAACCTCTTCAATCCATGCCCAAGCTGACCTATGTTCCAGGAACAGTGGAAAAAGATGAGGATCTGGGGCTGCAGCCACTGCTGCCAGATATCCTCCAGGAATTCCCTGGTGCCAGCAGAAAGAGGGAATGCTGGCTAGCACTGATGGTTTGGAATGGAAATAAATTGCCCAGATCTGTGACCCCATCTCTTTCCCCTCATGCCACAGCCTTGGACTTGGGACATCATTCTTGTGGCAAGAGGAATTCACCTCCTAACAAACATGAGAATCCAGCTAGCAGCACATGAAATCCTTCCTGTGACCAGCATCTCCACGAGGATCTTGACAGAGACAGCACTGAAAGTCTTAATAAAGCCCTTTCTATCCTACCTGGGGACAAATTCCTTAATAAACTGAAGGAAATGAAACCACCACAGTTCTCTCCCAATGATCTTGTGATCATCCAGCCACTTATAAAAAACAAAGACTGAAACTTCTCTGGTTGGAGTTCACCTGCCACGTTCTGATTCTCTGCTTTTGGGGCTGATTCTCTGCATTTGGGGCTGATTCTCTGCTTTTGGGGTCTGATTCTCTGCTTTTGGGGTCTGATTAGCTTTCTTGTGGATTCTGACTCTCAAATCCCAGCTGCTGCCATTGGTTTTACATCCATGAGATGAATTCCAGCTCCATTGTTAGGCACTGGGTCGTGCGGTGAGCAGGAACCCTGGACTCACTCTGAGTATTTGAGATTTACTTCAGAGCCTGGGGCTTTACTCTTCCCCAAAGACTTAAGTCCTTTCCCTCCTGGATTGTCCTCTCCTGCCAATAAATCTCCCTTTTTTCCCTGTCTTCTCCTTTTTCTTCCACTTCTAATTTTCCTTCAAGTTGCCTTAGGGTCAGGAAACTTGGGAATTTCATTTCAGGGGCCTGTGTTTTTTAGCACAGACAAGGTGCAATCTGCAGGGCAGGTTTTGGGAAATCACACCCTTCACACAGAAAGCAAGGCAGTGGGGGTTTAGCAAAACCCAGATTCCTTTCTAGACCTTTCCACAAGATCTTGTCATGCAATAAAATCACAGAATCGCAGATGCTTTGGGATGCAAGGGCCCTTAAAGCTCATCTCATTCCAAGTGCTCCAAGGGCACGGGCAGTAATTCTTCACCAGCATTTTAAGGAGTTTTCCTGCTTGTAGAAACACAGGATGAGCTGCTTGTGAGAGATCTCCAGAGGTCATTTAGTCCAACACAACAAGCCTTACCCAACAGCCGTGAAATTTAAAGCGGGCTTTAAATCCAGGGTTTATCACCTTATGAATTTATTAAGCCAAAACAGGAGCCCGTTAGAATTCACTGATACCCACAGACAGAAAGCTCTGTTGGGAAATAATTACATTTCATCAGCATGCAGGAGGGCCAGTTCAGTACAAGCAAAAAGATTCCTCCAAACTTTCCCATCTTTTCCTGCAGGTAGAATAACTCCATCCTAAAAACCAACTCTCCTAAAGCATTTCTTTTGTAATTTAAAACCAAGCATGTGACAGAGGGATCACACACCCTGCAAACTGCTCTCATTACTGGAATTAATTTATCTTGTCTCCATTTTAGGGAAGATCCAAGGGCCAGTGATACTTGAGCACATAGTTTTTTATCCCTGTTTTCCATCTAATTTATTCCCTAATTTGTCTCCCCTGTTCATGTTGGAGACTGCAGACAGTGCTGATCAGCAACACAAAAATACCCAACAATAAAATTATGGGGTTGGGTGAAAGAATCTGGGTATAAATAAAGCCCCACATGGACAACAACCTCACTCAAGTGATGTCTTTCCTCTCCTGGGCCCCATCAGCTCAACAGCTTCTCATTTAACCCCAGGCTGCTTTTTTTAGAGACTGCAACAAACTGCTTGGGACTGCCTTCCCCTGCCTGAGGATGTGAACACGCCTGCAGATCAATCTATTGATCCCTTTCCTAAATGCTGCTCCATCTTCTTTACCTCCCGTGCCCTGGGATCAATGGAAACACAGTGCACAACACACATCAGCCCCCTGCCCCAGCTGGCTCACACCAAGTGCCTGAATGTCACTGCCACGTTACCACTCGGAGCTTTTGGATTCCTGGGGGCCCTTGGTAGAGACTTCCATGCAGCAGCTGTGCTCCTGCCTTGCTGGGGGATCCCAGGGATCAGACAGGGAAGGAGCAGCAGGGAATCCAACCCATCTCTGAGTACCCCAATATAGACAGCGCAGTGTGGAATGGAAGGGATTGGGAACACATCTGCTCCACTGGCAGCATTGTCCTGGCTGGCTTTTGTTCCCTTAATCTTCAGCAGGCTCCTGGAATGCCCTCAGGCAGCACTCTGGTGCCAGGGCCTCCAGGAGCTCCAGCTGGCAGCAGGGAGAGCACTTCCAAGTGTGGATATCGCCTGCCTGCATGGAACAAACCCTCCCAACCCTCCCTCTCCACAGGAAAGCTCTCACTGCCCTCCTGCTGCATCTCCTTGGGAAACCACCCCCCCCAAATACGACCAAAATCCTTATGGGATTCCCTTTGGAAGCACAGCTTTCCCACTGAAAACAAAGCAGAGTGTGGAAATATCTTGTCTGTGCCAGGAGTTATTCCTGGGAGTGCTCAGATTCATTGCTTTATCCCCCAAATTGCTTCAAATCCCCATCCCTGGAAGTGTTCAAGGCCAGCTTGGACAGGGCTTGGAGCAGCCTGGGACAGTGGGAGGTGTCCCTGCCCATGGCAGGGGTGGGATGGGATGAGATTTAAGATCCCTCCTGATCCAAATCACTCTGGAATTCCAACAGTGAGCCCAGGCATCTGATCCTGAGATCCAACCTCATGGTCAAAAGTCCTGAGGGGTTGAAGTGTTTGAGCACCTTTCCCATGTCCTTCCTCTCCAGCTCCTCTGCTCCCACCAGCAGCAGGGTCAGACCTTGGGTTTTAAGGGAAAAATCTCTTGCTCAATTATTTTCCCCGGCTGAAATGGGAAGATGGCATTCAGAAGGGAAAGGGACACCACAAAACCTGTCATTTTATTCAAAATCCACTCTATCACTGCTTGCTCTGGTGGATTTTAGGTTTCTGTTGGAAATGGGTAACAAACTTCCTGAAAAGCAGCTTTGTTCATCAGTGGGTGAACTCATGGGAAGGAAAACACACAGCACAATAAGGATTATCTTCCTTTCCCAGGCTATTTCCACCTAAACCGGGCCTTTATTGTACATTTTGACCACATTAAAGCTTCCACAAGGAATTTATTCCCATTGACACCTCTCCCACAGCTGCTGTTGTTTTACCTGCAGCAAAGCACAGCACACCAAAAGCTGTTTCAGTTTTTAAAGAATGTCCTCAAACAACACAGCTACACCCAAACTCTCATCCCCATTATTTCCATAACCTCACTGGAGCCAGGAAAAGATTCCAAACGTCCCCATCTCTCTTTTTTATACCATGGAATGGCATTTCCAATGGATATCTCTGTATCCATTTGCAGTTGTGAACACGAGATTGTAGAAATACACCCATTTTTTGGGCCATAAAGAAAAAGCTTTCTCCATCCAGGGATAAACAGCACAGGAAATGACAGAAGCACTTTGTGTCACTCCAAGCAGGAATAAACTATCCCAAGGCTTCAATAAATATTTTCATTTCCACCCAACTTAGAAATGGCACTAATTTAGAATTCTTGTGGCAATAACTTGGTGCATTTCACAGTTCTGTCGAAGCTAAAAATAGACCCGAGCTTGTGTTTGAGAAGATGATTGAGCCTTGAGGGCCCCCAGCTAAGCACAAAATGGATTTGAGAAGTATCTGGGACTGATTGGAAATGTTCCACCCGTGCCTTTTAGGATGCAAAACTGAAAAACACCCACACAGGAAGGCGAGGACAAAAAGCGGAGCAATAATTTAATGATTTATCAAAACTGACTTAATTGCACTGAGGGATCCCAGCCTTGTCCAAGGCTCCAAAGCAGCTCTGATGCCTTATTAAATAATACAAGGATGGGAAGGAACATGATTATTATGGGTATTTGGGTTCCCATGATACCCAAAATGTCCTATTTTTCTGAAGCTTCTACTTAAGGAGCTCCCATTTTCTCTTGATATGGTTGCTACTGGAAAAAAAAAAAAAAAAAAGGCAGCTTTTCCACTGAAATTCCTGAAAAATGCTTCCCAATTCCTCTTTTACTTACAGCTCCTGCTGGATCCAACCTTAGGGCAGCCAATATGAGACATTATATTCAACTTCTCGATTTAAAAACTCCTCTAATTCAGATTTTCTTCTCTCACTTGAGTCAGGAAAAGCAGACATTACCAAAAAAAGTGATGTTTTCTTCAAGAGATGGAATCCTCATCCAGAAGAACCCCAAGTGCCATCAAAATTTACACCTTCAAACTCTCACATTAACATCATCCCCTATTTTTATGCCAGGTCACCAATTAGTTCACTCAAGGGTTTAACTGATTTTCCCCTTAATTGCCTTAAAATTTCCTCTAGGAGTGATAATTTCCTACAGCTGGGTGTCACTTGCTCAGCAGGTTTCTATTCTATTTCAAAATCAAGCATTTAAGAACGTGGCAACACTGTTTGAACCCTACAAATCTGTCATCAGCAAGTTTGTACAGTGGCATTTCCTAAAAAAAAAACCCAGCTTTTAATGGGCAATTTCTAAATGAAAAAGTGTTTTGAGTTATTTAGCACAGAGAAGAAAACAATTCCAATGTTTTAATGCCCCACAATGTGAATTTGTAGCCACAAATGGAGAGTTTGCATTTAAACCTGAGGTACTTGGATGGGTTTTTTGTCCAAGGCAGGGTTATTCTGTGCTCTTTCCACATGGTCTGGACAATTGGGGTAAGAAAAGAAACAATTTTAATGACTCACCCTTACTTGACCAACAAAAGCATTGGCTTCCTCCTCCTGCACAGAGAGGTTTTTGGGCAGGAACATGTCAAAAACTGGTCCGTTGTCATTGACATCTGTCACCACGATATTGACAGTGGCAGTTGAGGTCTAGGCAGAAAAACAACATTTTGAAGCAAGTCTCTTTATTTTACAGCTTCCCAGGTGGCAGACCTGCTGTTCCTTATTAGACAAAATCACAGGTGAGCAGATTATCAGTGGTTTTGAACATGTTTTTGTGAAAAAGGAAGCACTTCGAGAGTTTATTTGGAATTTTTAGAAGACAAAACAAGCTCAAGACCGACTCACATGTTGGAGATGCGTGATAAATACCAGATATCTTTTCTTTTTTATACAGTATTTTAAGGATTTAAGGAGTTTTTGTTGTGAGTGGGGAGAAAATCTGGAAATACCAAAATCTGCCAGAATGTGAAAAGGAAATGCAGTGATTTATCAATCACAATATGCCACAGTGATGATTAACTGAGCTGATGAGGTAGCACAGTCATCCTGTGCCACCCTCCTGGGCCATCCTTCCTCCACCCCACCCTCGTGTTCTGCTTTGCAGCCCAATTTTAACATCCCAGGAGGTGGGAAGAGCAGAACCAACTGTATTTAATACAAAATGTCAACAAACTATGTCTGTGCTACATGTGGAGATTTCCTCTCCCAGTTGAACAGGCAGAGAGGGGAATTTTGTTGGCTTCAGTCACATCCCTTTTCTCTGCTCCCACAGACTGAGAGCTCCTGACCCAACCCCACGTTGCTGTATTTCAAAAAACTGTTCTGTTCAACATATTGAATTTCAAATCAATTCATCCACCTCAGTGTCTCCAATCTTCAATCTTTCTTGTGCCTTCTGATATTTTGCATCAAACTCTTCCTAGGGAAATTTGAGAGAGCCCTGGAGGGGCTGGAGCGTGTCCAGGGCAGGGAACGGAGCTGGGAAGGGGCTGGAGCCCCAGGAGGGGCTGAGGGAGCTGGGGAAGGGGCTCAGCCTGGAGCAAAGGAGGCTCAGGGGGGACCTTGTGGCTCTGCACAGCTCCCTGACAGGAGGGGGCAGCCGGGGGGGGTCGGGCTCTGCTGCCAGGGAACAGGGACAGGACAAGGGGAAACGGCCTCAGGCTGGGCCAGGGGAGGCTCAGCTTGGACAGCAGCAGGAATTTCCCCATGGAAAGGGTGCTCAGGCCTTGGCAGGGGCTGCCCAGGGAGCTTTGGAGTGCCCATCCCTGGAGGGGTTTAAAAAGTGAGAGGAGTGGCACTTGGCACTAATGGTTTAGTTGCAAGGTGGTTCCTGGTCGTAGCTTGGACCTGATGACCTTGGAGGTCATTTCCAACCATAACAATTCCATAATTCCATGGAATATTTACGACAGGACAGGCACAGCAATCACACAGTGGAGATGTGACCTCAGAAGAAACCCCTTGCTTTAGGCACAACAAACCTGTGTGAAAGTGGCACCTCACAGGCTCCAGAGAGAAACCTGCAACCATCTTCCCTTAACAAAAACCCCACAACAGCAAAATCAAGAAACAAAGGAAAAACCAAACCAAACCAAACCAAACCAAAACCCCAACCAAAAAGTCCAAATGGAGACCTCCATCTCCTGGTGCACTGCTGGTGCTGGAATCAGGCTCTTCCCAGCTCCAGACACAGCTGGTGTATCTGCTTTTTGGTGATCCCAAAAGCTCCATAAAATAACTCCTTTCTAATTAAAAGGTCACAAATTCAGAGGGTTTGGAACGAAGGCAGCACAAGGTACTTCTAGGCTGGCAGCTGCTGCTTGCTGAGCTCCAGGTGTTTGCTCGTTGTTCCCAAAGCTGCTATTCCCACATTCCATTTCCACAAGGAAAATGCACTTTCTACCCTGCTGTCCACACAGAAGTCACTCCAGAAGGTTTGCTCTGCTGTGGTACATGCTGAATGTAAAACAGCTTTTCCAAAGGGAACTCAATTCCATGAAATTCAGGGAAATAAACAGCCTCACTCTTAATAAACTGAGACAATGTGGTGTTAAACAAAAATGGCTTAAGGCAGGAATTCCCATTTGGAAAAGATTTCTTTTTGTTCCAGGTAATTTTCACAGGCTGTGGTTGATCATCTGCAGCATTTTTTCTCTTTGAGAGGATTTCAGAAGGAGAAAGACAGGGAAGAAGGAAAAGAAACGTTTGGAATTGTTTCCCAACTCTTATTGAAGAATTTTCAGTATTTTTCACGTTCTTTGCTCATCTTAAGCACCCTCTCTGCCAGCCAACACAACCAGGCCGGTGCTCCACCTGTCGTGTTTAAATATTCACTTCTGAATTTAAAAGGCAAGATTTTTTTTGGCAAAGAAATAATAATTTGCAAGGGAAGAAAACCACCTTCTTGAGATGGCAAATAGGAAAGTTGGCTTCAAAAATGTTACAGAATCTTCTTGCTAAACTCACAAGGGTGCTGAAATAAGATCCTGTAAGAAGAGCAACATTTCAGGTAATCCCTGTTTTTATATTAGTCCCAGTTTAGAAAATTATCAGGTGTGAATGGATTCAGAATTCACTGTAATAAGACCAATATTTCAAATAATCTTCCCTTTTCATTAATCACAATTTAGCAAATGACCAAAAGTGGGTGAAACCACAATGAACATTCAAAGCAGACTCTGGGTTGGCAGCAACACCTCTGGGTATTCTTCCTTCAAATCAGTGACAGACTCTGAATCTGAGAAAGGAAATGGGAACACTCCAAAATCTCCCTATTTCACCTGGACACAGGAAACATTTGTTATCTCACTGCTATCTCAGCAATGCCCACCTCCAACACGAAGTGGGAGTCACCTGTGTGTCTTTGAGAGCAGCACTTCCCCCATCATCATCACCAAGTACCCTGATCGAAGATGATTAACCAAAATCAGAGTTTTTATATCCCCATTAGGTGGCTCCAAAGATTTGTTGAAGCTCCCAGCCTCAGGCTGATGAGCTGCTCTGAAATAGCCTTTATTTGACAGCCAGAATGAATTACAGGGGCTTCTCCTGAAGTGCAGCACGGAGCAGGATCGGGAAAAGCATCATCATCCCTGCTGGGAACTGGGGAAAAGTCACCAGACACCAACATCCCATTGACTAAATAATCATTGCTTGTGTTCAGGGATAACCCAGAATCTCTTGGCAGCCTGACACTGGATCAGAAAACACAGAAGGGTGGGCAGGCCCTGGCACAGGGTGCCCAGAGCAGCTGTGGCTGCCCCTGAATCCCAGGCTGCTCCCAGCCCCAGTGTCCAGCCTGGCCTTGGGCACTGCCAGGGATCCAGGGGCAGCCCCAGCTGCTCTGGGCACCCTGTGCCAGGGCCTGCCCACCCTCCCAGGGAACAATTCCTGCCCAAGATCCCATCCAGCCCTGCCCTCTGCCACTGGGAAGCCATTCCCTGTGTCCTGGCCCTCCAGCCCTTGGAAAGAGTCCCTCTCCTTCTTCCCTGGAAAGTGAATTCACAAATCCCTTAAAGAATTAGGAAAAGTTGCCAAGATTTGTAGAGGATGCTAAAAGAGACACTGAAACAGCAAAAAAAGGTCTTCCCAAATATTTCTATTGAAATACCACTAAAATTCTTTAAAGAAGTGGTTCCCCAAAACAATGAGAGACACCTCATTCACAACTGGTTTTCCACGGATAGTCCTCATGCAAATCTAACACAGGAAGGTTTAAAAACTGCTTTGGCTGGTTTCAAATGAAGCTGTTCTACAACAGAATTATCAAGCAGGGTTTGGAAAGGAATCTTAAAGCTACTCCTGGAAATTCAACCGGGGGAAAAACCATCTCAGCCTCCTATCAGGCATTTCCTATTCATTACTACAGAAACCCTGCTTACTTCTCTTTTATAATAAACATAACTCAAACAAAAGCTCCACAGGAGCAATTTATGTCTTTCTTAAGGGCCCTCAAATAGTTCTTAAATAGATAATTCTTCCCTAAGCAATAATTGTAAAATTTACATTGCCTGCACAAATCCTAAGGATGCCAGGCCCTGATAAATGTTATGGATGATAAATTTGAAGGAAACTCCACTTTATTCTTATTTTCTTTGTGCCTTGTCATTTAAATTGAAGTTGGGAATTGATGAGAGTGTTCTGTGCCTCGGAGAGGAAACATTCTTAGCTCTGATGTCGAGCAAGTTTATTAATTTGGACAAACTCTAAGACAAACCTGTCATGTTAAAGGATAATTAGTTTGCATATAATAAAATCAGAAGTGAAGCCCTTATTTGATCAAAAAAGAAATGGTAAACAATGCTGCTGATCTACGTATCAGGTTTTATTGATATGCATCTCAAGAAACCAATATTTGAGTGGTGATAGAATTAACAGTTCCATAATTCTGTTTCCAGAAAACAGAATCTCTCCATGAGAAGTTTGAAAGAAGCATCTGCACCTCTCCAAGCTATAAAGAGGAAATTGCCAGCTGGACTGCAAAGAAATTTTGGAGAGAAGACCCTGAGGTGAAGGGAAGGGTAATTCTGGAGCCTGTCAATAATTACAGTAATGAGAAAAAATCCCAGTAAGCCTGGAGGTGGGACGAAGAAAAAAACTGTCAAAACACCAAAATAAAGCCCGAAGGGAAACTCCCAGAATGAAAAGCACTCGCACATCCCAAAAGATGCCAGGAAATGAGAGTACTTCATGGGGAAAGGAAGAGAAAATCAGAGACACTGAAGGAACATCCTTGACTAACCCATGGAATTGTTTAGGTTGGAAAAGCCCTCTAAGACCAGCAAGTCAACCCCTTTCCCAGCACCACCAAGGCCACCACTGGCCCATGGCCCCAAGTGCCACATCCGTACGGCTTTCAACACCTCCAGGGACTCCAAAGCTCCCTGGGCAGCCCCTGCCAAGGCCTGAGCACCCTTTCCATGGGGAAATTCCTGCTGCTGTCCAAGCTGAGCCTCCCCTAGCCCAGCCTGAGGCCGTTTCCCCCTGTCCTGTCCCTGTTCCCTGGCAGCAGAGCCCGATCCCCGCCGGCTGCCCCCTCCTGTCAGGGAGCTGTGCAGAGCCACAAGGTCCCCCCTGGACTTCCTCTTAATGGGAACTTATTTGTGTGTATCCCTTATTTAGGAATTACAATCTGATCCAAATCTTGGATCAAAAACTGTGATCAATCTGTTGCTTTATGAGAATTCCTTAATTGATCCCTTCCCTTTTAGCACATGGAATCAAAGCCTCTATAGGGAATATTTTATCCATGCTAAGCCACACAAGCACTGAAGGGTTGAGAGGCTCCTAAAGCTTGCCCTAATAAAAGAGCTGCTGCAGGAAGAAAAGCCTTCCCTCTGAGAGAAGGAAATCTAGCTGGACAAATTCCTGTCATGCAAACTGGAATTCACAAATCAGCTGGAATTTTATAAGGATTTCTTATACAAAATACAGAATAAGAACAATAGGCAGTGCCTCTAATTACAGCTTGGAAATAAAATAATTTGGTAAGTTCTTTAGAGGAGGAAGATCAAATCATGGATCTGCGTATATTGTTCCCTTTCATGTATTTAGGAATATTTCTTCTTGCTTCTTTCTTGCTGGATAATGGAACTCGTGTGAAGTAGAGACAGGTAATATTCCAAGGAGTAACAGAAAAATTACTGTAATTAATGAATTCTCTGTCTGCTGCTCACAAAGTAAATCTTTGTTTAAATTACCTTGATCCAGGGCTACCTGTTTGCTCTAAGGAAGGCAATTAATTCAAGTGTCATGGGAGACAGAGGCTCAGAATTATTAATGATCTTCTAAGATGGCCAAAATCCAGGATTAAACACAATGCACTGAAGTCACAGAATTCTGGAATGGTTTGGGTTGGAAGGACCTCAAATCCCACCCAGTGCCACCCCTGCCATGGCAGGGACACCTCCCACTGTCCCAGGCTGCTCCCAGCCCCAATGTCCAGCCTGGCCTTGGCCACTGCCAGGGATCCAGGGGCAGCCCCAGCTGCTCTGGGCACCCTGTGCCAGGGCCTGCCCACCCTCCCATGAGGAGATGAGGCTTCTGTAGGTTCCCTCAGTTCCCTGTGGTTCCCACTACTTTTCAACTGTTGCTTCTTCCCATGCCCTTAGAGGAACAGAAGAGTTCTGCATCCAGTTTGATCCCTGCCCTCAGTGCCCAGAGCACTGGCTTCTCTCTCCTAAGGGTCACCTGATGGTGCCCCTGTCTCCTCAGGGAATGTGGCCCCAAACCATTCCTAGGCTCTTCAGGGCTCAAATGATCCCTGTTTTCCCCTGAAGTGTTCATTGCAGAAGGAATAAGCACAGTCAGATTAAGGGGGTAGGTCTTGGATTTGTCCCCCTCCAGAGCAAGGTCCCCTCTGATCTTCCCAGTCCAGTGAATCTTGGGATATACCCTGAACAGCTGGATGGACAACAGCTTCTCCTGGACTTAAAATGGTGTTCCGTGGCCTGATGGTTGAGTCTTCTAAGACAAAAAGAGCAATCTGAACCCTGCCAGTAATTTCTGAGTGCCCCAAAGTGACCATGACCACAACACACCCTTGTGCTCCTTCAGCCACATTAAAAAGGGAGCTTGGAGCTGGAGGTTGGGAACAGCCCCTGGATAGCTGATAACTTTTAAGAGCACCTAATTCCCAAATTCCCGGATGGATTTAAAAACTAGGCACTGAGCTGCTCTGCTTTGCCAGGCAGAAAATCCCATTTCTGCAGTGCTGGCTAAATGTTTTTGGGATGAGACATTTGTATTTGGAGGTTGGAATTGCCCTTATACCACAAAGACATGCTAAGGAAACACAATGGAGCTCCTGTTTCATCTCTCTAAATCAACTGACATGCACAAGCCAAAAATCAAGAGCACAGAAGGCTTTTTCTTTCTTCTGACAAAAGCCACGTGCATTTATTTCAAAATCCTCCCTCTGAAAGGTGAAGTCAGGAATTCTCCCTCGCCTCGGAAGCACTTCCCAAACACCCCCCAGTTTGTGAGTACAATCTGAGCTTGGAATGTGTTTTTTCCTTCACGTGCCACTCTGCCCATCTGCAGCTAAAAGCTCATTACTTGGGCAATGAAAGCATTTTCCTCCCTGCTCAATTAACGCATCCTTAATTGTTTGTCGTGTCGGAGTGTTAATGGTGACAGGTCATGTTTTCCTGGGAAAACCCACAAGCCTGCTCATGCTCCAGGTCATAACTCAGAACAGCAATGACCTGGGAACTGCAGCCAAGCCTTTGAAGCAATCAAGAGCATTCCAAGGCAGGGAACAGTGATGGAAGCATGGAACACACTCCCTGGAAAGCCGTGGGGCTGGATGAAGGCATCAGTGGCTCTGGATGAATTTTGATGGAATTAGCAGTCCCCCAAAGTCAAATGGTGTCACCATGACTGTCACCACACCACATGAATGAGTTAAATCAGCCTTGGGGCTTAGAAAAGAGAAACCTCAACTACTCAGGGCCACAGCAGCGTCGTCAAACCTCTCTGAGGTTAAACCTTTGGTAATGACACAGAAAAAGGAGCAAGAGAAAAGGCCAAAAAACCTTAAACCCTCCCAAGAATTCAGGTGTGTGGGACCACAGACCTTCCAAATGCAAAAATGAGATCAACAGACTTCATAGATGATGATTGGTGGGGGTTGGATATAGATTCCTCTAAAGAACATCAGAGATCAAAAGGAAAGCCAATATCACATTGGATCCTTGCACTAATCCAATATCCCATGGATTTTAGGGCAGGCACAGAGCACTGGCAGCTGTGGAGGAAAAAAATCCCATCCCTAAAATATGAAGAATCCAGGAACTGGTGGGTTTGGAAAGGAAATAGCGAGATGTCTTCCCCATTATGAAAGGAAACAGCCTCGAGTTGTGCCAGGGGATGATTAGCTTGGATATGAAGGAAAATTTCTTCCCCAAAAGGATTGTGAAACTCTGGAATAGCTTCCCAGGAGAGTTGTGGAGTTCCCATGCCTGGAAGTGTTCAAGACACGTGTGAATGTGGCACTTGAGGACATGTTTAGTGGTGGAGCTGGCTGATGGTTGGATTTGATGATCTCAGAGGTCTTTTCCAACTTTAAGGGTTCTATCATCTCCATAACTACGGGAAAGGCATCCCAAGGAAATGCTGCTCCCCAAAAGGGTGGGGCTGGGGCTGCTGGACCTCAAGCAGAAGCACAAGCTCATGGGGGAGGTGTCCTGCTGTCCTCCAGACTCCTGGAGATGCCAGAATGGGAAGCAAGATCCAAGATCCATTTCAATGTGTCTCCCTGTGCCAAGGAAGATCCTGATAGGGCTGGAGGTGCCCAAGGAGCCTTGCTTATCTCCGTGGAGAGAAACATCCCTGGTTTTATGAGGACAAGAGAGTCATCACCTTGAGACAGAAAGCTTTCAAAGCAGCCTGGGATAAATTTCTCCCTGAAAGCATCAACAATTTCCAAGCACAGCAACTTCTCCCAGCTGAGCTATTCCAGCATTTCATACACTATTGTTTCAAAATTCAAGAGCAGGGGTTTTGCCCCTTTGCTTTCATCTCACAATGGATAAAAAATCTTTGTTCACACAGAGTTTGGTGGGGAAATACTGTGGAGAACAAAGCTCTGGAGTGCTGGTCCCAATTTCTGAAGCAGTATCACGGAGTAAAGTTACAAAAACTGAACTTACTCATGTGAGTAGGAAAGATCAATAAAAATGTTTAAATTTTGCACTCTATGAGGGCTTTTTGGGCATCTTTATACTTGAAAGGTAAGGATTAAATAACCACATTTAAATTGTCAGTGCCTGAGGAACATCAGCTGTTGAGATCCCATGCAACTGGAATTTATCTGGTGATTCTGTGACTGTTGTTTACAAAACCAAGCCACAGAAATGTACAAATGCCATTTTCCATGTTGTAACTGAGGTGTAAAGTTCTCCTGGACTGGGTTTGTGTGGCAAGGTTCTGGTAGTGAGGGGTTATAGAGGTGGATTCTCTGAGGAGCTGCTGGAAGCTCCACCAGATCCAACTCCAGGGAATCCAGGATGGCCCTGCTGCTGGCCAAAGCAGAGATGGGGGAGATGCCTCTGGGATAACTGATTTAAGAAGGAAAATAAAGTCATTGTGTAGTTCTAACTGTGGCCAGAGAAGAGCAGGCTGAGAACATGGAAGAGGAACAGCTCTGCAGACACCCAGGGCAGCGCAGGAGGAGGGGCAGGAGCTGCTCCAAGTGCCAGAGCCAGGGTTGTCCTGAGATTCCGTGGGGCAGCCCATGGGGAGGCAGCTGTGCCCCTGCAGCCCATGGAGGCTGCAGAGATCCACCTGCAGCTCCTGCAGGAACCCACACCGGAGCAGGGAGATGGTGAGAGAGGTGGGAAGCTCAAACTGGAGCAGGAACTTGTGGATCCATGGGAAGAGAAGCCCTCACTAGAGCAGGTTTGCTGGTGGAACTTGTGACCTATGGGGGCCCCACACTGGAGCAGCCTGTTCCTGCTGCCATGGAAGCAGGACCATGACCCCATGGAAGTGGATCCATGAAGAGCTGCAGCCCGTGCGATGGACTCACACTGGAGCAGCTCATGGAGGACTGTCTCCTGTGGGATGGACCCCGTGCTGGAGCAGGGCAACGACTCCGGCTCCTCTCCCCAAGGGGGAAGCAGCAGAACAAACAACATGAACCCCCATTCCCTTTTCCCTGTGCCACTGGAGGGATGGAGGGAGAGCCCAGGAAGGAAGGAGGGGTGGCAGGAAGATGTTCTTTAGATTTGTTTTACTTCCCATTATCCTGCTCTGATTTTGTGGGTAATAAAATCAATACATTTCCCCAAGTTGTTTTGCCCATGACAGTGCCTGGTGGGGGATCTCTCTCTGTCCTTATCTCAGCTCTTGAGTCTTTTCTTATATTTTCCTTCCCTGCCCAGCTGAGGAGGGCAGGGATAGAGCAGCTTTGGTGGCATCCCAGCAGGCTTAAACTACCACATCTAATTGAAAAAAACCCCACAACAATAACAACAAAAAACCACCATACCAGGAAAGTCTTTTTTCCTTTGAATGCTTTTCAAATTTTTTAAAAAACAAGCAAATACAGCAAATAAAAACCCAAAAGCTGATTTTAAGTAGGTTTGACTCTAATAGCTGGTTTCTTGTTGGATGGAAAGGGATCAGGTTGGATGTGTTACCAGCTAAAATATGTAAATGACATTTAAATGACATTGTACCTGCCTGGGGAATTAATTTGGGGATTTTAGGCGAACTGCAACGAGGCATCCGCTGACATCACCGGTTTTCCGTAGGCACTGCAGGAATTGTTCACAGAAAGCAGAGCTGGATGACAAGCAGCAGATGAATGAGCTTGGGGAGCAGTGGTTTTGTAATTGTAGAAATCTTTCTTTTTTTCCTAAAAAGACACTCTTGCTTCCTGAGAAAAACTAGTTAAAAAGCAAAACTTGTCCATGAAATGGCGCTGACTACTTAGATCAAACATCCATGGTGTCCTCAGAAGGGTTTGGCATGGTACCAGCCAGGAACTTTGAGTGACTCCTACCCCTTCTCCAGGAGGAGCCTGTCAAGCAGCAGGGAGTACATCCAGAAGAGCTGCAGGTCAAGGGAATTGTGCAAAGACACGAGGAAGCCTGGCAAAGCAGTCACACCCACTGCTTCCTGGCATGGAAAAGGCCTGGAGATTTAATGGCTTGGTTGAGCTGCCTTGTTTCATCCATTAGTTTGTAAAATGAAAGCCAAGGAGCTTATCCAGCCTTATTTGTAATCCTGGCAAGCCCAGCTCTTCACCCTTTCCAGCTGCTGGCACCAGAAGCTTTGGTCAGCTGAGTCCTGTTGCTGGACAGCCTTAAGAAGAAAGGTGCCCCAGCACTGACAGAAAATAGGACCTGCAGAAAGCAGCTGCAGGCAGGCAAGGGACGGTGACAAAAACCCCAAACCAGGCAGAAAGAACAGGCTCAAGCTACAGAGTGTGCCCCTGTTTCACCCCGAGAACAACTCACACACACCTGCAGCTGCAAAATTCCAGGGGAAAAAAAACCTGGTATGGAATCATAAGAGTCATGGAATTGATGAGGTTGGAAAAGATCGCCAAGGTTATAAAGACCAAGCTGTGACTGATCCTCACACCAGAGCACTGAGTGCCACCTCCAGTCCTTCCCTGGACACCTGCAGGGATGGAGACCCCAAACCTCCCTGGGCAGCCCCTGCCAGCGGGACTGGGGGAGGAAAGGAGATAATGAGATAGCAGGGGGTGGATTTCCTAAAGTGGATTTTGTTGTTACAGCAGTAACAAGACCTTCAAGAGGTGTTCAACAGCACAGTCCAGGGACAACTCTAAAGGAGTCCTCCACGGTTTCCTTGGGGTGGTTTTTCCAGAGCTGAGCTTCAAACACCGTATCTCAGCTCACACACACCTATTTTCTGCTAAGCAGCATGCCATGATTAACAGGATTTCCTTTCAAAACCCCGACTATCACCTTCGGAATGTTGAAATTAATCTGCTGGCCGCCTAATCCCGGGCCAAAGCGAAGGAATCTCTCTCTAGATGAAAGGAAGAGGAAGGAGCTTTTCAGTCCCCCCCCCCCTTTTTTTTTTCTTTTACATCCCAGAGAGTATTTCAGGAGCATAACACAGCCTGAACCAACCTGCAAGTCTTTAATTTACATAGTCAGATTTCCCAGCTGCAAGTTTGAGATCAAAACCACTGAACTCGCAGCTGTGAGAGCAGTTCATGAGGTACAAACCCACAAGTATTAAGATAAATTACCAAAAAAACCCTGTAACCAGGTTTTTCATGGAAAAGGTGTAGACTTATGATAATTATAATAATAATAATGTTATAATTACACCATGTTGCCACTAAATCACACAAAGGCTGTAAACTTCCTCAGTGTTTTGGGGTGTGTGGGGAAATTCTGAGTAAATCCTAAGCAGGAATGCAAAGCTTGTAAGGTGAAGAAACTAAAAAGAGCACAAGATACAAAATATAAATGAGATTTTTTTTCTGCCACAATGAACACAAATCCAAATCCCAGATTTTGCATGATCACTCCATAGCCACATGACAGAGATGTCTCTGTTTCAGTCTCAGAGCCTTCTAGAATAGCCCAGGTAATGTATCCTTGTCATTTATTAATTATTAGAGATATTATTTTTTATCTGCCCTTATACACAAGGTCAGCCATGCAGGGATTTCTCCCCAGAGCTGCTGCCTTCCCAGGTACCTTGCACAGTCCAGCTGCAAACTTTCAGGAAAAATACTTTCATTGCCTCTGCTTGATCCATAAACACATATCCTTAAATAGCTCACTGTTCTAGAACATGAAAATTGAAAAAAATCACCATTTTGTTATATTAAACACAAGTGTGAGCAGCAGTTGGTGAGGTTGGTTGTGGGGTCATGGATCAGTGCAAATATGGAAGACTTGAAAATAGCTCCTGATAAAAAAAAAAAAAAGTTATTTTTGAAAGAGAAGTGTCACTTTTCCAGATTTTTCTGGAAACCTGGACAGTCTGTTGTGGAAAAGGGCTGGATGAAGTTCAAATCTCTACTACAGCTTCCACATCTGGGAGAAGGGACAAAGAGGAGCAGGTATTTCATTGCACAGAGCAGAAATAGAGGATGAATATCTGTTTTCTTGGGTTACAGTGTAAGATGTACAAAGGTGTCTATTCTATCACCATCTCCATAAGCTGTTAAAGCAGGTGGGGAAGGGTTCCTTATCTCCTTCATCCCTGCTAACTCCCTCTGGGGGTTATCTCTGCTAATGAGCCATCCAGGGGCAGGGTTCCTTACCTCCTTCCTGATTCATCCCTGATAACTCCCTCTGGGGGTTATCTCTGCTAATGGGTCATCCAGGGGCAGGGTTCCCTATCTCCTTCCTGATTTATCCCTGATAACTCCCTCTGGGAGATATCTCTGCTAATGGGCCATCCAGCCTCACTGCCTGGCTCATAAAATTACATCATCCCGCTGTGAGGTGCTCCACCTGGGGGAAGGGACCCAGCATGCCCACCTGGATATAATCTGAGGTTTGGAACACCACGGGGGCACTGCCCACTGGGTTCCCAGAGGACAAGAGCTCCACAATTACCACTGGACCTCCAGAGAAGGCCCAGACTTCACTACAGGATCACCGCTTAGACAGAACCACATCCATCCCTCCACCAGGGCTGCAGCCACCATTTAATGAGACTGCTACCACCACCCTGCCCAGCAGGGTGTCAGGCTGTATCCTGACTCTGGCAGGTTAAGCCAGTGTTCCTGTATTACTGCCTTTATCTTAATTCTCCTGTTCAATTGTAATTCTGACTTGGAATCCCCCCCTGGTTTGCTTTCAAACTAGCACACCTGTGAATACACAAAGTCTTGGTTGCTAAAGGATGACACAAAGCAGCAGAATCTCTGTATCCACAATCAAAGGCAGTGACCCAAAGGCTTCACCCACACCAGCCAAAGGAAAACTGCCCCAGATTTCAGATATTGTTGGTGAAGATCCATGATAACCACACAGCCATCAGACCACACAGAGCTGGCCAGTGCTGCCCACACCTCCGGGACACTCACCCCATCGGGTCTGCCGTCCGAGGCCGTGACGATGAGGATGTAGCGGTCCGTGCTCTCTCTATCCAGGGGCTTTCCCAAGGCCAGCAGGCCAGAGCTGGGAACAAAACAAAAGCAGGACACGTTACCAGGGCGGCTGGGAGAGGTCCACGAGCACCTGAGCTCCACCACCTTGCTCCCACCACGGCTCCCCTTTGGAGGGGCTTTTAGGCTTTCTGTGGGTGAAGGCCAAGAAAAACCATGATTCCTAACTTGGATATTCCACTTGGATACAGGAATAATCCTGGATCAAAATATCAGCCTAGAGAGAGATGACAAAAGCTTCAGGTGCACTGAACACAACACCCTGATTTGTTCCTGCTGCACTTTAGCTATTCATTTAATTATCAAAACCTGTTTATTTGGTATTTTTACTATTAGTGCTGCAATAAATGAGAAGAGAGAACGACAGTCACTGAGGAGTCCTGATATCCAACAGGACTGAGCAGGAAACTCTGGGAATACAACACACATAGACTTAAGGATGAGTCTCCTTAGGGAGAGGCTACTGGGGGAAGTTACACACTGTGTAACTTTAGAGTAAGTGCTGCAAGTATCCCCTAATCATTAAATATCGCTGTAGGCATGAGGATGGTGGAAAACAAATCCCAGAGTGGTCTGGGTTGGGAGGAACCTTAAATCCAATCCAGGGCCACCCACTGCCATGGGCAGGGACACCTTCCACTGTCCCAGGCTGCTCCAAGCCCCAGTGTCCAGCCTGGCCTTGGGCACTGCCAGGGAGTCTTGTTATTACTGAAGCCCATTTTAAAAGGGCAACAAAGAAGGGTTAATTGGAAGTCACATAAAATAAGGTTTGAAAACATTGCAAATTCCTGTGACCCCTGACAAATAAAATATTTGGATTTCTTCCTCTGATCTAATTCCCTCCTGCAGACATCTGGAAGCCACCCAGAGGGACAAGACCCCACCTCAGAGTCAATACTTTTGTGTTAGGAGGGATAAGGAAGGCACAGTGTGGACAATATTGCCCAAGGAAGCTCAACTCTGCATAACTGAGCTGGCACCAGAGCCCTGAGCTGTCCCAGAGCTCCACATTTAATCTCCAGGATTTTGGTGCTTGCTGGAACCTGGGCAAGGCTGTGACAAAGTGACATCTCTCCTAAATCCACAGGGTATTTAAGAACTATGGATCCAGGATGACAGTGATCCTGGGCAGGTTCTCCCATGGAATTCCACCAAACACCTTAAGAAAGGTGCAACACCACCAAAATCCACACCACCTGGGATCCAGAGATCCCATCACTTCCCAGGTGCTATTCCACTGCCAATGGATGAGGCAGACACAAATGGGGCAGGCAAAGCTCTAAATTTTATTTGCTGTACCCACATCTGCTGTTCAGGACCCAGAGCATGAACAGGGACTTGTGCAGAGGTTTTAGCAAAACAGAAAATCCAAACCAGAGCACAGATTCCCACCAAACCAGGAGGTCTCCCTGGGTGGACTTCTCCAGAACACTTGGATGTGTTGTACGTGGACCTAATCATGGGCTTTTCCCCTAAATTATAAATTTCTGCAGGGTTCCTGCTCTAATTGCCTACTCTCAGAGAAGATCTCAGCAAACTGGATCCAGGCCAAGGCTTTTTCCAAGAGAAACAAAACCCAGCACTTCCTGGGAAGCTGTTCCTTCCAATAAATACCACAGAAATTGGTGGAAACTGGGAGTGGGAACACAATTCTCCCCTGGGATTGAAAGGCTGGTGGGAAAAATAATATTTCAAGAATATTTCAGGAGGTGCTCCATTCCATCTGCCTTGTGGTTATCCAAGGAAAACTTGGGTGCATGGTCCTGTTGAACTTCCTCCAAAAAGGAAAATTTTCATTGTATCTAAAGTACTTCCTTGGAAGGTGGCAAAAACCAGTGGGAAATTAATTTTGTGCATGGTTTTTAACCCAGTGAATATGGAGCTGGCACGCTTTGGATCCTGGAGAGAGGAGAACGGAACCTCCACCCTCCTCCTCTTCCCAGAGCAGGATTCCAGATGCTGAGGATTCCTGTTCCAGGGGAAATGATGCTCCAAAGGGAAAGGGCAAAGTGCAACATCATAAAAAGGGATAGAGCTGAGAGAGTTTCTACATCTATTTATATATGTTTTTTAATATAGCCACATATTATTATTTAAAATACATATCTATAATTGTTATATCAATCATATTATGATGTATATAGCTATAGCTATTATAATAGTTATGTATCATTAATCCATATGTGTGTACGGATATTTATATGATTATCCAGAGACAAATGTTAAAATTCCATATATACAAATAAAGGACACGATCCAGACTTTA
>VXAC01008062.1:73442-110060 GCA_013399225.1 Rhipidura dahli
AAATAAAGGACACGATCCAGAATTTATATCTGTCAATATAGAGATATTAAAATATATTCCAGTTGCAAGTTCAGTTACTCGCTTGATGTCGTAATTGGGTTACTAATCCTAATTTG
The DNA here is from genome assembly GCA_013399225.1 of Rhipidura dahli. Taxonomy (NCBI): domain Eukaryota; kingdom Metazoa; phylum Chordata; class Aves; order Passeriformes; family Rhipiduridae; genus Rhipidura; species Rhipidura dahli. Next base: position 73,559 of record VXAC01008062.1, read on the forward strand.
ATTATTAAGGCTTTAATTAAATTAAGGAAAATTCTTAGTTTGGCAGACAGATGTTGCCCACAAGAAGCCAAATCAATCAGCCATCATAACAGATAAACATTTGAATATAAATAAACATATTTTAAAAATGAAATTTATTTAATAAAATACTTATATTTAATACATTAAATCTATTTAATATATTTTTTTATATAGAAATATCTATATTTCAGCATTTGTTCAAGACACTGCAATAAAATATGAACAAAAAAAAATTAGGGGGAAGGAAGAGTAAATAAAACATAAGAGACTTAAGTGGTAAATTATTAATTAAAAAAATATATCAAAGTGGAGCTGAGAATAAAATATTGACATCAAACACTGACCTGCATAAATCCATGTGCACTCCAATATTTCCTACCACATCCCCTTTTTTATCTCCTTCCTACCCCTGGCAAAATTACACTCAACTGTCTGTTTCAATTGATTAACATTGTTCAAAAGACAGGCTAAATTATAAATATCCTGAATTATAAATCCCCTAAATCATGGATCCTAAATGAGCAATACCCTATGTTTTCCTCCAGGATTCCTTTAACGCTCCAGCTTTCCAGCCTCACTCTTCCCAGGGAATGTGAGGAGGTAGGGAATTCCCAAAGGTGGTGCTCAGGTGCCAGAGCCAGAGAAGGGAGAACAAAACCATTTCCCAGTCCTCGGATCGAGGAGGAGAAACCCAGAGTAGGGAGATGGAAAAGGGGGATTATCCAGCCCTCGAGTTGCCAGGCAGGAATTACACAGGGATTAACTGGATGCTCCAGGAAGGAAAATGAGAATCCAAAAAAAGGGAGAGAGAATCCTGGCCATGGCTTCTGCCCTGGCCTCTGAGCATCCAAAATGGAGAGGAATTCCTGGAGCCTTACACCCCTCACATTAAGGATCTTTTATTTAATATTAATCCTCCTTTAATTGATCAACATATTTCAGTATCTGGGAAAACAAAAAAGGCAACAGGCTGAAGGAAACTTGGCACAAAGCCTTTTCCAAAGGATCAGGAAGGGGAAAACACTATTCCAGGAACTCTTTACCACGAGGTGCTAGAGCAGAGCCGAGCACTGAACCCCAAACAAGCTCAGACTTGTGGGGACTGCGAGACCCCCCAAGGGTACCAGAGGATGGGGATGGACAGGTGGAGCAGGAATTCCAGCTGGGAATCCATTACCACACCACCTTTAACTGCTCAGCTTCTGGTTGTTGCCACCCTGCTCGCATCCCAAGCTGGACAACACAGGGATCTGGATTTCAGAGGATCTCCGTGCCAGGAGCTGGCCTGGATTCCCACAGCTGTATTTGAGCCTCTCTGGTGTGGAGAACTGCCAGGAGTTTTATGGTGTGGTGTGAAGGGTGCTGGGCTAAGTAGGGACCATTGAAACAGCAACTCACTGAGTGATCCCTTTGGAGCATCTCTCATGGAGCTAGGTGGGATTATTCATGTTTTAAGTCAAAAAATGGTGCTTTACTCACACTGTGACCCCCCCTTTGGAGCATGTCTCATGTAGCTCTTGTAGATGATCCACATTCTAAAGGTGCCAGAGGAGGTCAGGCTGAGTTTCTCCAAGTTAAGGAGAGGGTTGCTTGCATCCCTTGGGCGGGAATCTGTACAAAAGTCCAATCCCAAGCCATGGATAACACCAGCACCCCAACATCAATCCCTGCTCTGGCCACCATGGTGAAGGGAAGCATCCCCTCTCCAAGCTGTCCCTTCCCTCATTTGCCAGGATTTATCAATCCTGCTAGATGAGAGCAGCAGCACCTCCTGGGATGTTCAAGGCTTTATTCCCATTGTTTCCTGAAGGATTTGATTTTCCCATGGATGGGAGATTTATCACCCAGAGCTCACTCAGAACATACACACCTGTCTCAGGAGGTTTGCGTGTTCAGGTTCACAACCTCTCCCTCACGCCAAATCAGAATTATTTTGCACCAGGAATTAATAAGCCCCAGGTTACTTTTGTCCCATCACTTACTGTAGGAAGTCAGCTCACCACCTCCCCTCACTTTTGCAAGGAAAAGGATACTTTGGATTGCAAGTAATTAATTAATAACAGGTTAATAATACCTAATAATGGGTAAAATAAAGAAGAGGGTGCTGAGCCAGGCACAGACCAATCTGATGTTCATAATTTCATAACAAGCCTTCGCTTTCTTACTCTATTTACGCTGGAATTCAATTTAAGGAAAACACAGTTTTTAAACAGTGCTCAAAAGGCTTTTCACTACAGGCTAAACCATAACAAGTCCGGAAATTAAAGTGAAAATTATCCCTGTCTTAGTCAGGTAAAAGGGTTTTAATTAATCCCTGGCCACTCATTTAAACAGGATCTTTCCACCTCAGTGAGTTTCCCCTCCCTGAAGGGTTTAAAATAAACAAACAGTGGCCAGTGACAAACCTCAGAGTGGAATGTGACTTGCAGAGCTCTAATCAATGGCTGAGAGCCCCTCGAAGGAGCAGCTGGAAGTGTCTGAGCACAACCTTTCTCCCTTGGCTCCCACATTCCCTGCACTGACAAGTTCCAAGCCTGTTTTCCGAGGATTTCCCACTCACCTTTGGGAGAGATTAAAAACTTGTTGAGGATCTCCGTTCTGAATGAGGTATTTGATGGGGTCGCCCTCTCGATCAAAAGCCTTTAGGGGAGGAAAAAAAGAGGATAAAATTCAGTCAGTGGCAGAGGCTTCTTCCCTTCTCTTCCGTGTAGAAACTGGGGAATGAAGTTTTAGGGAAGTTTCCCACAGGGATGACACCAACCCCTGTTTCTAAGGCAACTCTGGTTATTGATGGGCTGCGCAAGATAAAGCTGGAGCACATCAGAACTCTCATGCTGCACAGAAATGACAATATCCTGAGTACAGGATAATAATTACTATTAATTATTGGTAATTATCTAATGATCAAATTACAGCTGCATCCAGCAGCATGAGTATGAAATTCAGGCTCTAATCATTTACTTCTATTGTTCTGCAGCTCCACACTGATTAGGCTAAACTTTGAGTTTCCTTTCTCGTCATTCTTCCATTTCCACTTCTTATCCAGATCCCTCTTTCTGTTTCCCAAAATCCCAATCTTTGCTTTATTGCACTGAGCTCCAACTGCAGCACTCACCCTTGACAATAAATTGCTTTTTGGGAGGTGAAGACCAGGGTAAGACCTTTAAGAACAGACATTAACAGCATCAAAACGAGGATATTCCACCCATCAGGTGGCAAAAAAACCTTTCAGAAGTTGAATAAACTACTTTTGATGTCTCTCCTGGGGCCACTTGAGGCTAGAAGAGGTTAACCCTGCTCCTGTCAGGTTGTTGCTGTAGACAACAATCGAGGGCTGCGTAGCTTTGAGCTGACCATGTGAAAAGCAGTTTTTGAGGTAAAAATGCAAGAAAAATAACCAAAAAAAAAAAAAAAATCAACCCCAACACCCCCCAAAATTCAGAGCAGAAGCACAAACCATTTAAATGTGCAGGCAGAGCAGAGAATGCAGTAAAAAACAGGGGCTAAGTCAGATGGAAGGGATCAGCACAAAGAAAAAACAAGAAAACCTGAATGGGGACAAAGTCAGGAAAAGTCGAGGCAAAATTGGAATAGAAACAGGAGAGAACACAAAGGAATGTTTAAGCTACAGAAAGAACCTGAGGAGTGGCTCGAAAAGCAGAAGGGATGATGTTGAGGTCACAGAGGTAAAACTGCCCCTGTTCCAGCTCCAAACTAAATTAACCAGGACAAAACTCCAGCTGAGAGCTGGGCAAGAGTCAGGCAGGAAGATGTCCATGAACAGAGCACCTTTAAATCAGCTGCTGCAATTCAAGCCTGGCAAAGTCCATCCTGGTGTACAGAAGGGCTGGAGCACTCTCAAAGCCATCAGTTTTTTTGGGGAGGACAGAAAGGCTGGAGAAGAAGCACAAGGTGCATCCTTTATGGAGGGATGAGCCAGGAAATCACAGACCTGGCAGGTGAAGCGCAATTCCCAGAAACCCACAAATACCCAAATTATTTGTAACTTCCCTGCGATGGCAAGATGATGATGTGTGGATGCTGAAAAAGCTTCTGCAGGGAATTTCTTCAGCTCTCTGCAGCATTTTGTGAGAGCTCTGTCTTTCCCATGCAAGCTAAACAAAACAAAGTTACTGTTTTATAAACTTCTTGCACCTACAGATTGTTTGGCTGAATTGTTTGGACTCTAACCGGAAAAATATTTGGGAACGGATGTCTTAGAATTTGGCCAATCCCCTCGAGGGGTGGATGGCCAGAGGACCAATTACTTTATGCCATTTAACTCACTTTTTGTGAACTAACATATAAAAGCCTCGGGAAAAACCATTAAAGGGCCTGCTGCCATTGAGACCTGAGCCTGGACTTTGTGTGGTTTTTCCACCCATCTGTGGTGCAACAGCGACACAGGTAGATCACACAGAGCTGAATTCCTCTAGAACAAAAGGATGGTGAAGCAATTTAATCTGATTTCCAAACTGGACAACACCTCTCCTGAGCAGGACAGAATCCATGGATCAATAAAGCAGCTGAGCCATGGTGAAGAAGGCTTTTCCCACTGCTTGATGGGACATTTTCCCAAAGGAGTTCTGGCAGCACGCTCTCCAAATGGAGGGTGGGATTAAGCAAGAATTAAAGCCATCCTCAAAATGAAGGCCAGGAAGCAGTGGGCAGTGTTAGTACTGATTCAGCTCTGCACGGATGTGTACAGCTCCTCCAGCACCCATCAATATTCCCATCCACAACATCAATGCCAGACTGGGAAAACTGGGAGAACTGTTTCTAAATTCCATGGGTGGCACTGAGTGATGGGAGGCATGGGTGGAATTTGGATCTCCTTAGCCTGAAGCTACGAACAGTCAGGGTCTGAGCCAGGAAAACAAAATGCTACAAATGCTGGAGGCAGCAAATGTGAGAAGCTGGCATCTCTGAGGACTGGCCTTGATCCTAAATCACCAGAATCCCATTGTTGCTCCTGTCTTTGGCCCTTTGTCCTCCTTCTCCCTTCCCTGCAGGGCATCCTGCCTTCCCTTCACACGAAGTCATCTCAGGGGCATCATAACAAGCCAGGGGGCTCTCAGAAAACCAGAAAATCAAAGGCTGGCTGTAATTGATTTTATTTTCCCCTTATCCCCACAAAAAATCCACCTTCAAGCAACATGTTTAAAAAAAAACAAAAAAAAAAAAAAAACAAAAAAAAGGGAGAAGTGAATCATCATTGTTTAAAAATGTTTTCTTTAAAAGAAAAGAACAGGAAGTTCTTACGTGCAGAAGAAAACCACTGAAGGCAAGGGAAAAGAGCAACCCTCTCCAGATCAATGACATGGAGTGACTCCATAAATTGCACACAACAATTCCATGTTAGCTCCTTGTTCAGCACATAACTGGACCCTGCTAACGGCCCTATTTGTTCTGCAGGCTCCCAGAAAAAATGACAGCATTTGCATATTTTAATTAATAATGGCTGGCAGAACATGAAGCCATAAACGCCTCCCTGGCATGCAATAAACTCTGAGGTTTATTTACAAAATAATGCAGTGGAGATCGTTTAATATTGCATTAATCTCAAATGTTGTTAATTAAAACACCAGTCAAGACCAAGTGGGCGCGTTAGAAAATAAATAAGGGGATAAGAAAGCAATAAAAACCTCCATCATCAGCGTAAGAAATTTTAATGGACAAGAAGAAAGTGAATTTTATTTTCCCAAAGTCTAAAGGGCAAATTTAAAGCAGCTACATTTGCATTATTAATGGCCCTAATGTTCTGCAGATCTTCGGATTTAACAATTTGGGAATACCTGAGAAACTTTGTTGGCTCTCTCTGGGATTTTGTAACACTCCTGCTGTGTGCAGAACCACCAAATTATTGCTAAGAGAAAGCCATAAAAGCATAATTTCTTAATCTGCAACAGCCTAAACACTAATTGGATTGATAAGACTTAAGGAAAGAAACATCAGGGTGAAAATTTCCATATGAAAACACGTATTCAGTATTTGAGGCCTGGTGATATTCCATATTATCAATATTGGAACACAGCCAATACCTTAAGAGACTGCTAGAATTTCACAAAAACCAAACCAAGATGGCTAATTGGGAACTTTCGGTTGCCTGGAAAAGGCAGCACAGGATTTCAGAAGCCTAAATACTCAGTTTATGAATGTTTAAAATGTCCTGGTGGATTTCATACAGCAGGGAATAAAGGTAGATGAAAACAGAAACGTGCTGCACACAGGAGAAGTCCTGTAATGCAGATGGGGGTTTAATGCAGGATGAGGGTGCTGGACTTGGAATGGGGTTGGGAGGGATCTTAAAAGACCACCCAGTGCCGCCCCTGCCATGGGCAGGGACACCTCCGACTGTCCCAGGCTGCTCCCAGCCCCAATGTCCAGCCTGGCCTTGGCCACTGCCAGGGATCCAGGGGCAGCCCCAGCTGCTCTGGGCACCCTGTGCCAGGGCCTGCCCACCCTGCCAGGGAACAATTCCTGCCCAAGATCCCATCCAGCCCTGCCCTCTGGCACTGGGAAGCCATTCCCTGGGTCCTGGTCCTCCAGCCCTTGGAAAGAGTCTCTCTCCATCTTCCACATTTCAGGTTCAGGACTATCAGACCCACAAGAGATATAGTCCAGGACTAACCACCAAAGCTAAAGCGAAGAGTATTTGGGATTTACCAATCAAGTATTTTTCATAAAACCCAGGATCCCTGAGGCTGGCAAAGCCCTCCCAGCCCATGGAATCCACCCTGTGCCCGATGCCCACCTTGTCCCCAGCCCAGAGCACTCAGTGCCACCTCCAGGCCTCCCTTGGACACCTCCAGGGATGGGCACTCCAAAGCTCCCTGGGCAGCCCCTGCCAAGGCCTGAGCACCCTTTCCATGGGGAAATTCCTGCTGCTGTCCAAGCTGAGCCTCCCCTGGCCCAGCCTGAGGCCATTTCCCCTTGTCCTGTCCCTGTTCCCTGGCAGCAGAGCCCGACCCGCCCCCCGGCTGCCCCTCCTGTCAGGGAGCTGTGCAGAGCCACAAGGTCCCCCCTGAGCCTCCTTTGCTCCAGGCTGAGCCCCTTTCCCAGCTCCCTCAGCCACTCCTGGGGCTCCAGCCCCTTCCCAGCTCCGTTCCCTGCCCTGGACACGCTCCAGCCCCTCCAGGGCTCTCTGGCTGGGAGGAACCAGAACTGGACACAGCCCTCGAGGTCCCTCAGCAGGGCCAGCACAGCATGGGCTGTCTGGGGTTTAGTGAAACAGTAAAGCAGATTATTCCATTGGAACTTCACTTTCCAACCACATTTAAATGCCATCAAATCCTTCAATACTAAAACCTGCCACGAGCTTTTCTGCCTCCAAAGATCCCTCAGGCCCTCAGCCACAGATTCCAGCACCTGTCAAGGAAACACAAATGTTCCAGTTTCCCACCACATGCCTGGCTCCTGTTCCTCTTTGGGGCTTCCAACTCCAAGTGGCTCCCACTGGGCAGGAGAAGGCTCCTGAACAGCCCAGCCTTTCACCCCTCCCTCCCTGCAGGCCCCACAGCCGTGCCAGGAGTTAATTGGCAGCACTGAGCTAAATGAGCCATCCTCCCTCAGCACAGGTGACTGTAGCAGCTTAACCAGCCAGAATAATCCCAATCTTTCAGCAGGAGCTCATTTTAGCAGGAGCCTTCCCACCCACCTGCTTCAGTGAGTTAATTAGAGCTCCTTTATTTCACTGCTGCTAAACACAGCATTAGGTAAGTTCCTGATCCCTCAGAAAAAAAACAAAAAAACAAAAAAACCCAAAAGCCTCCATAAAGAGTTGCCATTTTTCTCCCTGTTCTGCACAGCTGGTTTTTGGGCAGAATATAAGGCAGTAAATAAGGAACAGGAAATAAGTGAGGAGAAAATGGGTTTTTTTAACCATTAATGCAAGAAGGGGAGGTCTGGTCCTGGAGCATGAGGATGAGGGATGGTCCTGCTCCTGGACCTGGCCAGAAGTTGTTGAGGTGCCCTGATCCCAGTGCTCAAGGTCCCTCTGATGCTGGGCCTGGCAACGCTGGGATCTCGGCTCTCTCTCAGCCTGGTGTTACATACACTGAGGGGAAGAAATATCTTCAGGCATTTTTCAAAAATGACAGGCTAGGGAAGGCAAATTGCCAAAAGTCTTGCTAAAATTCCCCATGAATGAGGTGCTGAAGCTCCTCTGATCTGCTGGCAAACATGAAGAGAGATTTTCACACAGGTCTGTCAAATTTTCAGCCACTCATGGGAATTTTTTTCTAATATAATTATCACAGAATCCCAGAATTTCAGAATGGTTTGGGTTGGAAGGGACTTTGAAGATCAATTCGTTCCACCCCCTGCCATGGCCAGGGACACCTCCCACTGTCCCAGGCTGCTCCAAGCCCCATCCAGCCTGGCCTTGGGCACTGCCAGGGATCCAGGGGCAGCCACAGCTGCTCTGGGCAGTGCCATTTGCAGCCTTTAGCACCTTTTGCCATATTTAAATTAAAAAAAATTATACAAATAGCCAAGTGAGGCCTTTTCTCTCTACAGTCCACATCACAGGTGCTGTTGAACAGAATGAAACCATTCTCAATCCCTGTGAACTGCTTTTTTTCCCCCTGGAGGCAAGGACTGGCTTATGCACGGCAATGACACGCAGGGCAGGAGGGTGGAGAAGGTGTCAGCAGCCTCAGGGAGTGCCAGGGAAGCCTCTGTACCTGCAGGTTCAACAGGACAGCTCCAATCCTCATGGCCTCGCTGACCTCCAGGCTGTACATCAGCTGCGGGAAGCGTGGGGGGCTCTGGTTGTTGGGAGGCAGCACCTCGATGTAAACTGTGGTGATGGAGCTCCTGCAGTGCGAGGGGGGAGAAACCAGTCAAAACCCAGTGAAAACCAGTCAAAAACCAGGGAAAACCAGTCAAAAACCAGTCAGAAGCAATAAATCCAACCCACGATGGCTGCTTTGCACGCTGGGTGATCTCAAGCTCTCCCAGCCTCCCTCTGCTCCTCTAAAAGCTTCAGGACGTATTTTTCCTTCTGGATCAAAAGGAAAGCGGGCTGCCACGTGAACAGGAAGAAAAGCTCCATAATTTCCCCCGAAGCAGCCCAAGGTGGTGTTCTTTCAGAACCAGAGCAGTGAGATATCAGTGCACCCTCCACAAACAAGCAGCTCCCAAGGTGCTGTGTCCTCTGCGAGAGCAGCACGAATCCCGAGCTGGGAGCTGCTCCTGCCCCGTGCCACAGCCAGCCCTGGAGTATCCCTGCTGCCAGGCAGTTCACTTCCTTTCCTTGGAAAAGGGGTGTTGGAGCCCAGAGTGCAGAGAAGATTTCTCTGCCTGTTTTGAAGGGTTCTACCCCTCTGGACAACACTGTTTTGACCTTCATCTGTGGAGAAAATTGCCAACCCTCTGGGAAGAACCAAAATCTACACTGGTGTGAACTGGGTGATAGAACATGATGGAAGATTGTCACAGGGTGAAAAATTTAGAGTTTTTGGATTTGTTAATACAGTAAATAGATAAAAAGTAGAAACTCTGAAATGAAGGATAGTTGTTGTTTTTAGACCTTCTTCTTCTTCCACTACTCTGTATTTTGCAGCAGAATTAGTTTAAAATGACTGGACAAAGAATTCCACAGTCCCTGCCCACATGACAGAGTGATTTACTGAATATTGGTGGAAAAGTAAAAATATCTTTTGTTTTAAGTTTTAATTGGATGATTTACCTTTAAAAGATGGTGTAATCTTGGTAAGCTTTGGCTTTCCTGCATTCTCTGCTCTGTGCTGTGTCTGGGTCATGTCAGGCACTGTATTTCTCTGATAAAGACTCAATAAACAATTGTCTGCAAGCAGAGAATGCTGAAGGTCCTGTTGGTCTCTCTCTCTGCCATTCGGGGAGGTACAATTAAAGCATGGACATAATTAAGGCATGGGAAGTGTCAAGGGGGAGCAGGGAATGTTGGTGGAGAAAAGATGCTGGGAGAAGAGATGCACACAACTCTGTGAGGCTGCTGTGGTGCTGTGGGTCGATAATGCCCATCTGAGAGCAGTGGCAATGCAGGAGCCCACAGATCCCTGCAAACCCTTCAGCTGCATGGAATCCCTGTTCCAAACAGACTGCAAACAGCATTCCAGGGGGAATATTGGAGGTACTTTGGGACACTGGCACTGCAGACCCTGTAAACCCCCTCAATATCCAACTGTTCCAACTTGAGAAAGGGAGCCAGGAGTCCCCCTGGAGATGGGAGATTTAAAATCTGACTTAAAGGGATCTTCCTCTTGTCTCCTTGCTCTATTATCCCACCTGCCTTCCCTCTGGGATGTCAGCACAAGCACAGCATCCCCACCCCAGAACAAACCCCTGAGAAGAGCAACTGCTTTTCTGCAGGGGTAGCTTTTCCCCCAGAAATCCTTGGACAAAGTAGATAAATCTCAGGTTTTAGGGCTGCAGGAAAGAAACCAAATTTGTCCTGGGATTTTTTTTGGAGGTGGGGCAGGAAGAGGGAGAGAAAAGAAAATCATGAACCCAAAGAGCTGCTTCTTGCTGGGCTAGCAAACCCCAGAGCTTTTTAGAGGGTCCTACCTGAAATTACCACACATTTGTAGCTGAAACAGCTGCTGTGGTAACTGAGAGAGCTCATTTAATATGAAAACAACACAACACTGATCAATATTTTTAATCAACTGCTCAAAACTGTGGCCAAGCAGAGTGACCACTGTGCTGTGGATGTTTCCCACTGCCCTTTCCCAGCAGATTTTGCAGGTCTGGGTCACTAGTGGGAGCTGGGCAGAGCATTGCAGCAACACCAGGGCTGAGAGCAACCTCTTGGGGACTGTCCCACACCCCTGGCCATGCTCCAGGACAAGGAACTGCTGTCCAGAAGGACAAATCCCACCCCCAGAGAAGCACTGCAGGGACTCTGCCCCTCAGGGCACATCCACACACAGTCAGCGACAGGATTCAGTGCCAGGAGCCAGGGAATGGCTTCCCAGTGCCAGAGGGCAGGGCTGGATGGGATACTGGGCAGGAATTATTCCCTGGGAGGGTGGGCAGGCCCTGGCACAGGGTGCCCAGAGCAGCTGTGGCTGCCCCTGGATCCCTGGCAGTGCCCAAGCCAGGCTGGACATTGGGACTTGGAGCAGCCTGGGACAGTGGGAGGTGTCCCTGGATGGGCTCTGAGGTCTCTCCCAACCCAACCCATTCTGGGATTTTAGGAATAGTAAGCAAATTTTCTTCAACTGTTTAAGGCAAAATCACAGAAGTAAAGCACGAATAGTCTGCAAACTAAAAGCACTCTAATATTAAATGGCTTTTTTTTTGCAATTCCAATCCATTTTTTATCAACACTTTGCATTTCCCCCCATGCTTTTTGTGTGGGTTGCATCCCAGTTAAGGAGCTGGCAAATTCTCCTTTGGCATAGGAAGGGGAAGGAGATGGAGCTGAGCCAAGCACTGCAGTTGGTGTTTTCAGGTGAACACACAGAGACCAGCACAGCATTTAGGAACTGCAGAGAGCTCCCAAAATCAGTCCAGGATGGAAAAACAGCTTCTGTGCCACATCAGCTGATTGAAAGTCAACTGCATCCTCATCTCTGCTTGAATTATCTCCACATGGAATCATGGAATGGTTTGGGTTGGAAGGACCTCAAAGCCCACCCAGTGCCATCCCTGCCATGGGCGGGGACACCTCCCACTGTCCCAGGCTGCTCCCAGCCCCAACGTCCAGCCTGGCCTTGGCCACTGCCAGGGATCCAGGGGCAGCCCCAGCTGCTCTGAGCAATTATAAAATCTGTGATGAATGGATTTCTATCCATGTGGACCAACCCATTTTTTCTTGATCCAGCAGATCCCTTATCACCAAGTGACATGGCTCCCATGTCCTGGAATCCAAGGGATTGTGAAAAGCTTAAGGTCTGACCTGAAATAGTTTGATTTAGAAATGTTGTCTTTTTTTTTTTTTTTTTTTCCCCCAAAAATATAAATTGTTTTGCTTCAATACAGGAACGGGATGTGCAGGGAAGTAGTGGAATCTCCAGCCCTGGAAGGTTTCAGGAAACAACTGGACATGGAACTTGCTGTGGTTTAGTTGACAAGGTTGAACTTGCTCATCTTGGAGGTCTTTTCCAACCTCAATGATTCCATGATACCTCGATAACTTATATTAATAATTATAATTAACAATACTTAAACCCCAGATCTCAGTTTGGCTACATTTTTAAATGTCACATTTTGCAAAAACAAAAAGAACACCTCCGTAGAATTGCAATTTAAAATTGTGTTTACAAAGGTTGCAGAGCTACAGTTCCTGGGCTAGGTTCAGTGGCTGGGTGTTGCTTTGTGCATAAGCAAGGGGATGACTGAAATCAAGCCACTTTCCAGGTGACTTTGGTTATTCTGGCAGGGTTTTCCACTTCTCTTTTTCCATGAAGGCATTTTCAGAGGAGGAAGCACAGGCTCCCCCACATGCATCCTCACAAATACATGTTTTTAGCCAGCACAAAGATTTCTCCAGCACAGAAGGAGCTGATGGCAACCAGAGCTGTAGTGTGGGGCCCACACCACAGGCATCTCAGACTCTCTGAAGAGGAATTACTGATTTTTGCCCTTCACACTGAAGTACTACACAAAATAAATGCATCATTGTCCTCAGTCTTCTCCTCAGCACTACCAGCAGCCTAATACCAGCTTGAGAGGGCTTATCAAAAACACTGCCAAGAGGAAAAGGAGAATGAAATTCAACCAGGAGACTGCTACCAGATGTCAATTTTATGAACAACTTAACAATCTGAATGGGCAGTGATTACAAAACATGTGCACAACAGCATGAGCTGCTTTCTTGGAGACACAATAGAAGTAGCAGAGGAAAATCCAGTTTTTGAAATCCTGCTCTTGTGTTTTCTTTCCTTCTCACATTTCCCATTTGAAGAAGAGGTTTCCACTTTACAGCTGTGGGAGATTTAAGTGCTGGAACCTCCTGTTCCTCCCTGTCATGCTCTTTGGACAAGGAGCTTGTCACATTATCAGTACCAGGCCAGAACACGAGAGGTATTTTTTGCCCCACCACACCTTCATGAAATGACATTTTGGCACAACTGCCACATTTAGAACAGAAACTCCACAGAAAAGGTAAGCAGGGCTTGATACTTTCGCTGGTTTTTGAACATAGAGATCATAGAATGGTTTGGGTTAAAAGGGACCCTAAAGATGATGTTGTTCCACTCCCTGCCTAAACCCTGAATTTGCAGCCTGCTCTTCTGTATCAGCTGGGGTACAACAGAGATAATTGTGCCCTTAGGAATTCTGGTCTTAGTGGAGATACTGCACACCCTACGCCTGGAGAGGGTCTCCAGCTCAGCAACCCTATTCTTTGGGATCCTTTTTGCATTTTCTGAACAAAAAGCATGTCCTTTCTCACTTGCTTTCTTCTTTCCATCCCATCACCACATGCACAGAGGCAGCACAACTGGGAACTTTGAAATAACAGACCACAGCAAGCAAATGAAATCATGAAAACCCAGTGGTGCAAGGGGAACATCACTGAGGACCACAGAGGGCAAGAATTCTGCCGTGCCACTTTTCTGCAGTATCCACACTGGGGCATGGACTCCACATGAGATGGAGAAGTGCACAGATGTTTATTGCACAGTGACCATTCCCTAAACAGCAGCCCACACACAGGATATCCCCTCACAGAAACAGGAAAGATGCTTCCCAGAGTGTCCCCCAGGCACCTGGGGCACTGTCTGGATATCACCTATGATGGGAACAGGTGAACAATTCCCTGTAAGGTCACAAACCACAATCTTCCCACACCATCGGTCAAGAAGGCCACAAAGCCACAATTCCCTTTTCCAGCCCATCTCAGGTGCCCTGGATGTGTTTCCATGGTTATCTCCAGGCCCAGGGAAGAGGCCTATTCCAAGCCTTTCAGGCTTGCTTCTTAAAACACTCATGGGTGGAACCCTACACTTTTCCAGAGCAGAGGCATGGAACTGTACCCCAGCGTGGATTACAGACACGGGGAGGGGTGCGGCCCAGGTGTTGCTGCAGATCCGCTGGAATAACGAGGCTCATTAGCAGGTGCATTAATTACCTTCTCTGCGCTGGGGGAGCACTGTCAGATGCTCTGACCGTGAGGGCGTAGGCGCGCCCCACCTCCAGCACCACACCTGGGGCGATGGTGACCAGGCCCGTGCGGTCGTTGATGGTGAAGTGCCCCTGATCCCCAGCCAGGATTTCGTACACGATCTGCCCGTTGGCTCCCTCGTCCGCATCCACGGCCGTCAGCTGCAAGGCAAAGCCACAGCGTCAGCAGGGGGACACTTCCTCTGGGAAGAGGGATGGGGGGCTCCAACATCTGGAATGCACGCGGGGATTTCTAAGCACGGCACAGCGAAGGTGCAGCTGAAATGAAGGGTGATAGGTGTAAAAACACCATGAAGCAGAGAAAAGCTCCTTGCTAAAGAGTGCAAGGGACACTTACTTAATTTAAGGCACAAATTAAGAAATCTAATTGAGACTGAGGTTATTCTGCATGGGTTGGAATTTATGAAACTTCCTGTAAAGGCAGAAGACACTTTTTGTGTAGCAACAGTAATGAGAGTAATGCATTTATTTATTTCCCATCCCTCTCTCGACTTTTCCAGGTGACAGCCTAGGTAGTGCCAGGAAGTTTCACATACAGGCCTGGCATTCCAAGCCCTCCTTGTGCAGAGCTAGAGAGCAGTGTTTTTGTTAATGTGCACCTACTGCTACGGCAGACAAGTGGAAGAGGGAAATATCAGCTTGGACACACTTGGAATCATGGAATCATTCAGGTTGGAAAAGCCCTCTGAGATCAGTAAGTCCAGCTGTTAACCCAGCACTTCCAGGGCCACCACTAACCCATGTTCCCAAGTGCCACGTTGTCTTTAAATCCCTGAGAGAAAAATCTAAATCCTGGTATTAGACCCAAATTCTAATGGTGAACGTAATGAAATGAGGGGGTTCTTCTCTTCCCCCTGGAAAGGCAGTGGGTTTATCCCACAGTCAAACACACACAGGAATTAGAGCCCAGGGAATATATCTGCTTTTAGTGACTCATGGAACAGAATCCCAGAGTAGTTTGGGTTGGAAGGGATCTCAAAACTCATCCCATTCCATCCTCTGCCATGGACAGGGACACCTTCCACCATCCCAGGCTGCTCCAAGCCCCAGTGTCCAACCTGGCCCTGTTGTCCCTTCCTCCTTTAGGAGTTGTTTTGCTGACACGCAGATTCCTGAACTGGCTTTTCATGCTGCAGGACAGCATTGCCTCAAACAGCACAAGGAATGACATAAAGTGTACTGGCAGCACTGGAACATCCAGGAGGCCACCCAGCTGTGCATCCAGCTGCCAACAGCTGGAAGTAGAAATGACAGGGAACGATGGCACCACAGGCTCCTCTGCTGCTCCCAGCTCCAGGCGAGCAGTGGGAGGTGGGGAATGGCAAAGGGCACCAGCAAGGGTGACAGCAGAGCTTTCCTGGGATGTTCCAAGCAATCCCAGCCTCAGGAAGGATTCCCTGCAGGAATCCTCAAGTGAGGATGAAAAACAAGAGACAGCAGCTTCTTCAGATGTTGTCCTGATGCAAACACTCCTGCCCTGGGGCAGCAGGATGGAGGACAGGAGTGTGGGATGTCAGCGGAGGTGGAAAACCTCGGCACTGACCGCGAGGCCAGGGCAGGACCAACAGCCACTCTCTGAGGCCAGGACAGCCAAACAGCAGCCTCAGCTCCTGCCCCTGGGCACCTCTTGTCACCCTGGGACACCCAGAGTCAGGGACAGGAACTCACTGGTGGCCCTGCCATGCTGCGATAGAAAATCATCTGTCGGCCAGTGCAGCATCAAATCAACTTCAGCAGCTCAGAGCACCACCCAAAACTGCCAAAACAACCACCCAAAACTGCCAAAACAACTGCCAAAACTACCACCCAAAGCTGCCAAAACAACTGCCCAAAACTGCCAAACCACTGCCCAAAGCTGCCACCCAAAACTACTAAACAACCACCCAAAACTGCCAAAACAACTACCCAAAACTGCCAACCCACTGCCCAAAGCTGCCAAACCACCACCTAAAACTGTCAAACCACCACCTACAACTGCCAACCACCACCTGGAACTGTTGAAACACCTTTGCCCAAGGATGGCTGGAGAAGCAGAAGAACAGAAGCCAAACCTTTTCACCAAACCAAGAGTGAGACCCAAAGCTGCAGTGTCTGAGTCGATCCCCTTTGCATCGAGCACCGAGGGGAGGATGTGAATTACGGGACCCTGGAATGGTTTGAGTTGGAAGGGACCTTAAAGCTCATCCAGTTCCATGGGCAGGGGCACCTTCCATAGACCAGAGACCCATCCAACCCGGCCTTGGACACTGCCAGGGAAAAACTCAGGGATCTAATTGCTCTCTGAGATCATCTCGATCCTTTCTGCACAGAGGCTCAGTGAAATACAAAATTTCATGTAGAAAGTCATAAATTTCTCCAAAACAAGCACTAAGCCCACAATAGCTTTAAAAATAAATCTTAATTCCTCTCCTATGCATTTTGAGACACAATGGATAGTGAACATGGGATAAATCCTTGAAATGCCCCAAAAATCATGGATCAGAGGTCACCTCCTTTCAGAAATTAAAAAAACTACTTAATATTTGTGTGGGATTTTTTTTTTAACCTACCTCATTCTGTGTTTTCTTTTGGAATTCTGAAGAAGCCCGCCTATGAAAACTGCAATTTAATCACTCATTCTATATCTTCTCTACATACCTGTGTGTGTTAATTAACCCTGCAGAGAGTAATTATCCACCCAAGTGACAGAGCTGTAAAAACCTAGTCTGCTGAAATTCAAAAGTAACACACACACACACACACATATTAAAAAAAAAGATAAATAAAGCCTTTATGCAAAATAAGAGGCCCTGAGGATTTTGTGACAGGATTTGGAACCAGGCCAGTTTTTACTGTGACAACATGAAAAAAGGAAAATTAATTGACTACACAAGCACGGAGATTAAGCAGGTTAATTAAACCTACAGACACAGAATGCTTGCAAAGATAAGTGATGTGAAAAAAATTTTGGGGGCAAAACCAGGAATCAAACCTGGGATTAAACAGAATTAAAGTTTAACTGCTGCCACAAGATTCGATTCCAAGCATCCCATCTCCAGCTGTCCCAGCCCGATAGAGCTCCACAGTTAACAAGATTTGAGAAACACGGGCTAAAATATCCAGGGAGAAGGACAAAATGTGGTTTGCTTTTAGTCTCCTAAGAAACTTTGCATCCAGCAGCATCAGCTGCATTGCATCAACATTTAATGCCCTGAAAGTCTGGCAAAAGAGGGGTGGATTCTGCTGCAGCAAAACGTGGGGTTTTTGGGAGGAAAAGGGAGATTTNGGGAAAAAGGAGATTTAGGAGGCATTTTCTTGGGAGGAAAAAGAGGTTTAAGAGTGGTTTAGTTGGGGGGAAAATGAGATTTAGGAGTGGTTTAGTTGGAGGAAGAAGGAGATTTAGGAGTGTTTTTTTGGGAGGAAAAAGATTTAGGAGCAGTTTAGTTGGGGGAAGAAGGAGATTTAGGAGGGGTTTCCTTGGGAGGAAAAGGAGGTTTAAGAGTGGTTTGGTTGGGGGAAAAACAAGATTTAGGAGTGGTTTTCTTGCGAGTGAAAGGAGATTTAGGAGTAGTTTTCTGGGGGAAAAGGAGAAGGGTGGCCTTAAGTTTACCAAGACACACCTTGGTCATGATATAAACCCCGCTCAGACTCACTTCACAACTGNGGGAGATTTGGGAGTTGTTTAGTTGGGGGGAAAAGGAGATTTCAGTGTGGTTTTCTTGGGAGGACAAAGAGGTTTAAGAGTGGTTTTCTGAAGGAAAAGGGAGATTTAGATGTGGTTTTCTTGGAAGGAAAATGAGATTTAGGAGTGGTTTAGTTGGGGGAAAAAGGAGATTTAGGAGGCATTTTCTTGGGAGGAAAAAGAGGTTTAAGAGTGGTTTAGTTGGGGGGAAAATGAGATTTAGGAGTGGTTTAGTTGGGGGAAAAAGGAGATTTAGGAGGCATTTTCTTGGGAGGAAAAAGAGGTTTAAGAGTGGTTTAGTTGGGGGGAAAATGAGATTTAGGAGTGGTTTAGTTGGAGGAAGAAGGAGATTTAGGAGTGTTTTTTTGGGAGGAAAAAGATTTAGGAGCAGTTTAGTTGGGGGAAGAAGGAGATTTAGGAGGGGTTTCCTTGGGAGGAAAAGGAGGTTTAAGAGTGGTTTGGTTGGGGGAAAAACAAGATTTAGGAGTGGTTTTCTTGCGAGTGAAAGGAGATTTAGGAGTAGTTTTCTGGGGGAAAAGGAGAAGGGTGGCCTTAAGTTTACCAAGACACACCTTGGTCATGATATAAACCCCGCTCAGACTCACTTCACAACTGGACAAAACTGGGTGTCAGTGTTTGGAACCTTTTCACAGCAACATTTGTGGTCACCTGGCCCTGGACAGATAAAAGCGATGTCCAACCTTCCCAGCAGCCTCCAAGAGATTCAGCGTGCTGGAAAAATTCCAGGATTGTTATGGAGATATTCCTGAACTCGAGCCAACCACACAGAATGATCTCTGAGCAGGTTAAAATACTTTTTGATTATCTCCTTCAGACGTTTCATCAAGTCTCAATCCATTATTTTTCCCTGAGTCTGCAGGGACACTGAGCAATGCAAACACAGCCCAGTTTTGTTTTCTCTCTCCGCTGATCAGGTTTGCTTTGGAGATGGAAATTAATTACCTGACAGGCTGAAGGCAAAGGGTAACAAATAAACATGTAAATAAAACATGAAGTGGGGTTTGGAGATGACTTTTATGAGGATTTTTTTTAGGAAAAGGTTCAGGAGTGCTCAAGCACTGAGCAAGTCACAGCTCACAGCCCCAAGGCTGCTCCAGGAGCGTTTGGGCAGCGCTGCCCAGGATGCCCAGGGTGGGATTGTTGGGATGCCTGGGCAGGGCCAGGAGTTGGATCCATGATCCCTGTGGGTCCCTTCCAGCTCAGGATATTCCATGATTTTAAGATTCCCTCTAAACTGGCCTGCTGTTCTATGGCACAAGGCAGGTTTAAGAGCTTTAAATCAAGAACTTGTGCCAAGCTGGGGCAGAACCTCTAAAAATAACTTGCACAGGTTCTACCAGACAGAATTGTTCCAGTGGGGCACATGGCCCCTGTGTATTTTATTCTCCATTTTCAATCAGGGAGTTATTTAATTGTTCTTGGAAGAGAGCCCTTGAATGTGGGTCATGCCACTGGACCAGGAAATCAGGGAGAAATTAAGATACGGGGATAAATTGAGATAGGTTATTTTGGTGAGTCAGAAGAGCAAAACTGGGATTGTTCAGCCTGGGGAAGAAAAGCTTCAGGGTGACCTGATTATGACCTTCCAGGACCTGAAGGAGCTGCAGGAAACATGGAGAGGGACTGTTTGCAAGGGCTGGAGGGCCACGACACAGGGAATGGCTTCCCAGTGCCAGAGGGCAGGGCTGGATGGGATCTTGGGCAGGAATTGTTCCCTGGGAGGGTGGGCAGGCCCTGGCACAGGGTGCCCAGAGCAGCTGGGGCTGCCCCTGGATCCCTGGCAGTGCCCAAGGTCAGGCTGGACACTGGGGCTGGGAGCAGCCTGGGACAGTGGGAGGTGTCCCTGCCCATGGCAGGGGTGGCACTGGGTGGGCTTTAAGGTCTCCTCCAACCCAAACCATTCAATGATTCCATGAATTACATTTAGGGTCAGTCCACAAGTTTTCCTGTAAAGACAAAATACAAAAAATCTCCTCACAGGCCAGGATTTAGGCAAATAATATTTTTACCAGCCTCTGTCCCTTCCCAGCTCTCTCACTTTCCTGCTCAATATTTCCTGTTCCCTGCATCCTGAACAGAAAAGTCAGAGATGTCTACAGAAGAACAGTAGATTGAAATGATTGAGATGAACTTTTTTTGCTGCAAACTCCACCCATGGACGTGTGAGTCATTTCAAGATCTGAGGTGCAAACCCAGGGGGCAAAAATACAGTACCATAAAAAAGATGGAATGAAGTACTTGACTAGGTTTACTATTAAGAAGCTTTTTGGTGACAGTTATTATTTAACTGCTTTAAAGGACAGATTTCTCAATTGAGAAACTCTCGGGGAGCACAATGAAATATCTCTGAAAGGTGAAGGAAAACTCAGATGAGAAACTCTCAGGCTGAAAGGAACAAAATGCACAGACACTGAAACTTAACTCTCCTCAACCAAGGCCTGAGACCATTTCACACCTACTGAGAGGAGACAACTGAAATAAAAATAAACCCTGTTTTTCTCACTTCTCTGAAAGGTAACAGGGAAAGAAGGGAGATTCCTTGGTCTAACCATCCAGGCAGAAAGGAAAAAATGGGAGGAAGACTGAGTTCTGCTTGTCATTAATATATTTTCCTGCCCTTTGTGGCTGTTTTCAAGCAGAACCTAAGAATTTTTCAATTTCCTTTATTTTAGAAGAGTGTACCAGACAGCAAACACAAGCAACTTAAAAACTATGATGTTTTGGGGCTTTTTCAGGAGTAAAATCAAAACAATGCTCCACAAAATGGGGCAGCAAGAAAGCACAAGCCAGGGTTATTTGTCCATGTTATTTGTATATTTTCATACAACTGCACTCTGGGAAAAAGAAATCTAAGAAATATAAGGATATGACTCTAAGGATAATAAAAGCCAAGAGGCTGAAAATCAGTCTGATTATTATAAATGGTTATTAGACTGTCCAGACTCTCTGAGGTCAGTGCTCCTTTTCTAAGCTGCTTTCTCTGATCACAAAAAATGGTTCTATGAACTGCTTTTCCTCTGGGAGCTGTCAGAGCTGAGCATCCTCTCCCAGCAGAGGATCCCAAAGGATCCTCACCCCAGGAGGGAGGGTGGGGTACAAGGTGAGTTTGCCCCTTGTGCAGGGAACAAGATGAGCACCCCCGAAACCACTGTGTCTGGCTTCAAAAAATGGGAAAGAAAGGTCAGTTTGGCCTTTGAGAAAGTCTTTATAAAGCCTTTATAAACATAAAGTCTTTATATTTATATGTATAAATATAAATGAAATGGGTATTTTATGTCTAAAGATTGAGCAACATTCCAAATAGTGCAGCTGCCCAAAATCCTTATCATGGAACAGTTTGTGTTGGAAAGGACCTTAAAGATCATCCAATTCCAACCTTCTGCCATGGGCAGGGACACCTCCCACTGTCCCGGGCTGCTTCCAGCCCCAATGTCCAGCCTGGCCTTGGCCACTGCCAGGGATCCAGGGGCAGCCCCAGCTGCTCTGGGCACCCTGTGCCAGGGCCTGCCCACCCTGCCAGGGAACAATTCCTGCCCAAGATCCCATCCAGCCCTGCCCTCTGGCACTGGGAAGCCATTCCCTGTGTCCTGTCCCTCCAGTCCTTGTCCCCAGTCCCTCTCCAGCTCTCCTGGAGCCCTTTTAGGCCCTGCAAAGTGCTCTGAGGTCACCCCAGAGCTTCTCCTCTCCAGGCTGAACACTCCCAGCTCTCCCAGCCTTTCCTCCCAGCAGAGCTGCTCCATCCCTCTGCTCATCCTGGAGCCTCTTCTGGGCTCTCTCCGGCAGCTCCAAATCCTTCCTGTGCTGGGCCCTCTTTATTTCTGGCATCATCACCAGTCCACTGGAATCCTAAGACCTGACCCTTTGCTTTTTTTTTTTTTAAGCCAGGTCATTGATAAGCTCAGATCATGTGGCAATGTGGGTTGAGTTGAGAAACAACCTCTCTCCCAAACCAGCCAGGATTTTCTACCTTCCCCCTCCGACCAGATGATAAACTCAGAAAACCTGGAAGCAGCCACGTGCTGACTGTGCAGACAGAAGCACGGATTTGGGAAATCCTCACTCTCAGAATTTAGATTTTTTAGCAGAGGTGAGCTAAAGGCCCAACTCCCCCATTATTCCTTTCCCAAATAACCTGCTCTGGCTCAGTTTCCCCAAGAATTGTGTCCCCCTGCTCTCTGAATGCCTCCAGGCTCAGAGCACGCTGGCAGCTGCAACACCAGCACGTGTTTGAGAGCTGGAGAGCAGCACGTTCCCTCTGAGCACAGAAACACTTCAGCAGCTTCAGACAAGCCCAGGAGCTGCTCTGCTTCATCCCAGGTATCATTAACACACCTCAGGCAGCTCAGAGCATCCTCAAGGCCAACTCTGAGTAGAAAACATGCTTTTTACCCAGCAGAAATCTCATTTAGCAACATTTTCTGCCTCACGTTCCTTCAGGACAACAGGATTTGGAGTCTTGTTTTCCCACAGCCTTGAAGGAATTTAACTGAGCTTCAAACTTTTCTCTTTCCCCCAAATCTTGCTGGAAATGCCCCTGTGGCTCTCCCTTGGGGTGGTTTTCAGGCACTTGTAGCCCAAATTGACGCAGGGACAAAATAACACGAAGGAAGAGCTGAAGATGCAAAGGCAGAAGCATAGCTCAGGAGGGGACAGGAAGGGCACTGAGCCCTCTCCTTATCACTGCTACCCTCAAATTAATTCCTGATTATGGTTCAGAAAATGGCATTTTATCCTTAAGTCAGCTGATTAATTTGATTTTCCCAGTATTCCCACTGCCTTCAACTGCTCTGGAATGCCACCAATGGCATCTTGTCTTCTCACCCATCTGGACCAACAGCACTGACAGCAGGGCTGAGAACTTGGAAGAATTGCTCAAAAAAGGCCTATTTCCATTAGTTTCAATGCCACCAGGATTCACCTCCAGTCCTGCTCTACAACAAAAATCATTGCTGGCAAAATTTAACTGAAACTGCTTCTCTCGTGGCCTGTGTTCAATCCATTTTTCATTGCTCATTTGCTCTACAAACAAACTTGTAAAAAGCAGCAGGTTTTCTGGAGTGGGAAAACATCCATGGTTATGTCCCATTCCACTTCCTGCCTCTTCTCCCAAAATGGTTTATCTCAGTGACCCACTAATAAAGGAGAGTATTTTTTTTTCTTTTGAGATTTTTCAGCTGAGAATCACAGAATCCCAGAATCACCAGCTTGGAAGAGACCTCCAAGGTCCAACCCCTGCCCTGACACCACCTCAACTAAACCCTGGCACCCAGTGCCACATCCAATCTCTTTTTAAACACCTCCAGGGATGGTGACTCCACCACCTCCCTGGGCAAACCATTCCAGAACTTTATCACTCTTTCTGTAAAAAAACTTTTTCCTGACATCCAACCTAAAATTCCCCTGGCACAGCTTGAGGCTGTGTCCTCTTGTTCTGTCAGTCGCTGCCTGGAGAAAGAGCCCGACCCCCAGCTGGCTCCAAGCTCCTTCCAGGGAGTTGTAGGGAGTGCCAAGGTCCCCTCTGAGTCTCCTTTTCTCCAGGCTGAACACCCCCAGGTGCCTCAGCCGTTCCTCCCAGGGCTCGTGGTGTTCCAGGCCCTTCCCCAGCCCTGCTGCCTCCTCTGGACGCGTCCAAGCGTCTCCAGGTCCTTCCTGAGCTGAGGGCCCAGAGCTGGACACAGCACTCGAGGTGTGGCCTCCCCAGTGCCCAGCACAGGGGAACAGTGACTGCCCTGCTCCTGCTGGCCACGCTGTTCCTGAGCCAGGCCAGGTGCCACTGGCCTTCTGGGCCACCTGAGCACAGCTGCCTCGTGTCCAGCTGCTGTCCACCAGTGCCCCCAGGTCCCTCTGTGCCTGGCCACTGTGCAGCCACCCTGTCCCCAGCCTGTGGCACTGCAGGGGTTCTTGTGGCCAAAGTGCAGGAGCCGGCCCTGGGACTTGTTCAACTTCATCCTGTTGGACTCTGCCCACCCATCCAACCGTTCCAGGTCTCCCTGCAGAGCCCTCCCACCTCCCAGCAGATGGACACACGCTCCCAGCTTGGTGTCACCTGCGAATTTACTGATGCTGGGCTCAATCCCCTCATCCATATCATCAATGAAAACACTGAACAGAACTGGCCCCAGCACAGACCCCTGGGGGACACCACAGTGAGTGGCCCCCAGCTGGATGCAGCACCAGCACTCTCTGGCCATTCAGCCAGTTCCTAACCCAGCAAAGAGCTCCTGTCCAAGCCATGGGCTGCCAGCTTTCCCAGGAGTTTGCTGTGGGAGACAGTGTCAAAGGCCTTGCTGAAGTCCAAATAAGAAGTTTTTGTGGAAGCTCAGAGGAGGCAGCTGAGCTGCAGCTCTATAGCTAAGACAGGCCTGACACTAAGCAATTTTTAATAGATATTAATTAATGAAGTGGATGCAGATACACAAATGTCATTTCTAGCTGGCTTCAGTGCATTTCCAATTTAGATGAACAAAGCCATGTACTGCTAACAAAATGTGAGTTAACAGAGGTAATAAAAGCCTTGAAATTACCTTAATAACGCCTTCCCCAGGCCTCATATCTGTATAGATCTTGACGCTGTAGGAAATGTTGGAGAAGGTTGGGGTATTATCATTGGCATCGATCACCAGGATGTTGACAGTCACTGGGACACTCTCCTGGACTCCATCAGAAGCTGTCATCTTCAGAGGGACAAAAAAGGCAGGACAGGAATGTGTTTTAATGGTGTGTTCTCAACACAATTCCGAGAAAAGCACAATTCCAATAGGAGAAAATTCAGCCTGGCAACCCCAAATCAGCGTTTTCCTTCTGTGTTTACAATTACAGGAGGGTTCAGCAGAGCCTGAGCCTGCACATTCAAGACTCAGGGCAAACACAAAGCAAACCCATCCAAAGCTTTCCATTGTACAAGTGAGAGGGAATAACTTGGAATTTCCCAGGGACGGGGCTGGGATAGGAGCTGTTAAGTCCATGGAGTCTCACCTGGGCATTGCCAGACAGAGGAGCTCTGTTAAACCTCCCAGACAACATTTGGAGGTGGGAATTACGGAGCTGGGGGCTCTTCTTACTCCACAGAGGAGATTTGAGCTGCCCTTTCCAATGGCAAACAGGCAGAAAATAGGGATGCACAGGCTGGGAACCCCTGCAGTTTGCCCACATCCCATTTCCAAATCACTGTGGGGCTGCTAAGCCCTCACTCCCAGCCTGAGGGAAAATATTAAATCCATTTCAGTGGTTTTTTTCCTTTTATTTTTTCTTTAACACTGCTGGCTGTGCTTTCTGTCAGCCTATTTTTTTTTTTTTTTATTTGGGGCAGAAATAAAGCAAAAAGCCCAAGCCAAGGCTCATGTTTCAGGGGATGAGGGGGAAAAGGCAATGAGAAAAGCAAGGCCAGGAATAAAAAGGAGGACTCAGATCCTGGATGGGATGAAGAGCAGAGGCCAGTCCTGAGGCCAATAAGGTGCTGGTAGGGGCATCTGAAATGCTGCTCTCAACCCACTCATCCTTCACTGCTCTCCTTCTTCTGGGCCATTTTAGCACTTCCAAGGATGCTGGAATTGATCCTTTCCCACCACTTGCTCCGAGCAGTGCCGGGAGGGTTTTCCAAGGGCATGGAACTCACGGAGAAGGTGTAGAGCTGCTGGACCTCCCTGTCCACGGGCTGCAGCAGGGTGAGGTAGCGGGTGATGCCACTCTGAGTCACAGTGAAAAACGTGGTGTAGTCATTCAGGAAGAGGTGCAGCTGCGGGTCCTTGGTCTTTCAACAATATCAAATAAAAAAAAAGAGCACTTTTATTATAAATTCAGAGGCACATTAAGTCTCCAATTACTCGCTGCAAGTGCTCCTTTTAGTTGAAACCTAAAGAAGTACAAATGCTGTGACTACAAAGCTATGAAACTGTAAAAAAAACCAAAAAGGTAAAAAACCTCACTGCTGGCTTAAAACTCTGATCTTCTTGATGAAAAACCTATTAAAAAACCACTAGAGTAAGAAACTCCAATTGTAAACAAATACCTATATTGGTTTTAAATAAGTGCATTTTTTCCCCCCTCCATTAAACAGTAATTTTTAAGCCAGACCCAAGTTAATATAAGAAACCAGATTCAAGCATTTCTCTTCATAGTAAAACCCAAACAAAGCTGTACTCGATTGTACAGAGCAATAAAACAGCTGGCCTGGTGCACTGAACAACAAGAATGAAGTGTGGTGAATGTAGCACAAAACAGAAGCAGCTCAGGGGGTCTCCTTAGGTCTGAGAAAGAATCCAAATGCATTGGTGCAGATTTAGGAACCTCTCAGTTGACAGGGGGAAAACATCACAAATGAACTGAGAAGTAACATTTCAAGGTAAAGAGGGGGACAAAAGGCATTGTAAATTTTCTCATGGCTTCTTGAGGATTTGGATCACTCCTGGTTTCCACCTCTTTTGAGGTGTTTTTGAGTTATTTAACTGATCAGACTTTACATGAATGAAATCTTCAAACAAACCATGTCACCTTTTCTTGCCCAGAGTATTCCAACAGTTTTCTGTGTCCTTGTGCATAATCTGGTTAATTTAACCTGACTTTGTGTGCTGCTCTCACTCACGAGTTAGAGAGTTCATTTGTGTTCTTAGGGGAATTCAAATTCCAGGAAAATGCAAAAGGCTGGCAGACAAATCCTATAAAAACTGCTTTAAATTGCCCCCAGGAATGTGGAGATGAGGAACCAGAGGAGTGGCACCCGGAATGACAGAAAATCCAGGATTTTACCAGCTCCTTCCCAACATGATTCCACAAATCCCAGCCCTGCAGAGGAGGAAATAGGGAGAACCAGCTGAATTCCAGAAACAAACCCAAAAAGCTGAATTCAGCAAATAATCCCCAAAGGAGCATTACTTCTCTGAACACTTAGTGAATCCGAAGCTCTTCTGGGAGGTTCACTCCTTCCATCAGTGCCATTCCTGGAGGATTAAAACCCTTGGGAGCACAGGACAGGTCCCCAACCCCCAGCCAACCCTGGCGTGCAGCAGGTGGCACCAGGACAGGGCAGCAGAATGTCAGGACAAAGAGAAACTGCTTTTAGTGAGCCCAAGTAAAGCCTCAAAAGCAAAGATTCCACTATTTAAATGAGAAAACACTTCAGGAAGCCACAGGAAAGAATTATCCAAATGTTCCACTCGAGTGGCTCCTCAGAACCTAAAGCTTTGCTGCAACTGCAGCTCCCAGGAAAATGAGAATTCATTTTATAGCCAGCAATGCAAACAGCAACCTCTTAATTCCAGGAAAACTTAGGGAAGGTAATTGCCCATAATTGTTCACTTTGTAGACATTATAAAGTCAGCTAAGAATTTAATTTACAAAACCCCCAGGTAATTTTGCAGTTCTTGCTTTCATGTCCTTTTGAACACTAATAAACAGCTTTTTTTTCTTCATTTATTCCTGAGAAAAACTAATGATGGAGATCTCAAACCCTCCCAGAGTAATGTGTCCTATTCCTTTGCTGTCCTTGTGTTAGAAATGTTCTCCTAGTGTGGAAGGGAAATTGCCTTTACAGCAATCAATGCCTATTTTAGCACCTTCCAGGCATGTCAGAGCCACAGAGCAATTTATTCCCTTGGTCTGGAAAAGCTTTGTTATGCTTGGACATTATTATCAGGGATATTTGACATTATTAGCAGCGATCCTGGACATTTTTATTCCATTTTTTGCTGCCTGAAAAGTCAGCTCGACTTAATTGAACATTTCACATGAGAGAAAACAACCCTGGCTACACTGCCAACACAATTTCCAATCATTTAATTCTTTAAGTTATTTTATTTTGAGGCCTGGAGTTCAGCATTGTGATTTCTGGTGACAATACTGGGTGTCTGATAAATTGTTTAGCACAGAATTTTAAGTACAGAATGATCACAGTCCACACAAAAGGGTTCACATGCAACCTGCAAGGAGCATTTCAAGCACACAGTTCAAACCTGAGGTACTTTTTAATTTTAAAAAGCACTTCTGTGATACTCAAGATGCCTTTGAAGATTATTTAATGAAAATTAAGAAATTAAGCAATCACAAGGCATGGCTTTATCCCCTAAATTGGATCCAATGTGTTTGAAGGGCTCTTTGCAGGCTTCACAAACCAAGGGACAGTCCCAGCCTCAAACACCATCAGGGCAGAGAGAAATGAGGGAGGAAAAGGGGAAATGAAGGAAGAAATCCCACAATTAAACCAAAACAAGGGGGTTTGCACACATGACACCCAATACCTACAGGGAAGGCACCTGGTGGGACCTGCAAAGGGAAACACAAAATGAACACAAGTGAGGAAACACAATCCTGGGACTGAGGGACAGCAGAACATTTGGGGCACTCAGGGTCACAGACAAAAAATCCAACAAAAAGAGACACAAAAAATGAGACAAGAAATGAGACACAAAAAATGAGACAAGAAATGAGACACAAAAAATGAGGCACACCAAACGCTGTGCTCAACAAACAAAGCCTGGGCTCGAGTGTGTTCTGCTTGAAAAATCTCTGGAAAAGTTCCTGCATGGATGTGGATGTTCCATTCCTGCTGCTCCTCAAATCCCACCAGGGGTTACAACTCTGCCCAAAGCAAACAGTTTTCTAAAACTGATGAAGATGGAACCAAAATTCCTGGTGATTATTATGATACTGCCAAGGATGAGCAGACGAGGACATGAATTCTGTGTCTGTTTCAATGGTCCCAAAAGTTTTTTGGACAGGGTGTGATTGGCTGTCAAGTCCTCCCAGGGCAGCCAGAACAAGCTCCAAGAGTATCCCAACTGCTCAGACTTCCTGATTTCCAGCACAGGCCCATGCCCTAAAAGCTGCAGTGATAACAAAGACACCTGAATGACACAGCTGAGTTTTCCAACATTTTTTAAGCAGAGGATGATCAAACCTGAAATGCCCATGGAAGAGAGTTTTTGTTGGAGAGATGCTTCCAGAACCTGGCCTCTGCATTTCTGGGGGAAAGGGGAAAATCTTCCCCACTTTCAGCTGGGAAATCTGAGATCCAGAGCCTCGCAGAGGCAAAGCAGGGGAGATTCTGTCTCCACACGAGAAATACATGGATCTGTTGGAATGAGTCCGGATGAGGCCATGGAGCTGCTCCAGAGCTGGAGCCTCTCTGGAGCCAGGCTGGGAGAGTTGGGGGTGCTCACCTGGAGAGGAGAAGGCTCCAGGGAGAGCTCAGAGCCCCTTGCAGGGCCTAAAGGGGCTTCAGGAGAGCTGGAGAGGGACTGGGGACAAGGGATGGAGGGACAGGACACAGGGAATGGCTTCCCAGTGCCAGAGGGCAGGGCTGGATGGGATACTGGGAAGGAATTGTTTCAGAAGGCAGAAACCATGAGGCATTCATCCTAAAATAACCAAGGAAGACACACAGTGCTTCAGGAGCAATTCGGTGTTAATATTTTTGGTTTTCCTTAAGTGTAAAGATCCAAAAAATTTAACCCCCTATCTTTATAAATCCTAAAGGAAGGGAACAGCCTTTTGTCTTTGCCTTGCCCTTCTGTTTGTTTTAATGATGATATTAATTTATAACATCTGTTTCATTTAGGGATATTTCCTGAGTTATTACAACTGTGGGAGTATCACAGCAGGGCTGCCCAGGGGCAGGAGAACTGGCCCTGTGAGAGAGCACTGGCTGCAAAACGACTTCAAGCAACAACTCAGAGTGATAGAGGCAATCAGGGAAATATCAGAGAAAAACATTTTGGTATTTAAAATGCTTCAGTTCTCCTGGTTTAAAAAAAAAAAAAAAGAAAATTATTATTTTTCCTTCTCTGGAAGTATTATTGAAAATCCATAACCTGCGCTTGTAGCTGCATTTAAAACTTATTTTAGCCATTACTTGCTCTGTCTGCTCAAGTTGCTGCCAAGACATCCTTAAGCAAAATTCTTTAAAATTTCCCACAAGTTCTCTGGAAGAAAGGATGAGAGAATCACAGAATGCCCTGAGCTGGGAGGGACCCACAAGGATCACGGACTCAGGAACGCAGGAATGCCAAGGCCAGGTTGGACAGAGCTTGGAGCAGCCTGGGACAGTGGGAGGTGTCCCTGCCCATGGCAGGGGTGGCACTGGGTGGGCTTTGAGGTCCCTTCCACCCAACCCATGCCTATGACTGACAGTGCAGCTTTACCACCAACCCTAACCACTGGATAAAGTAATTCTCTCCCATGGAAGCCAAAGTGGAAGGAAAAAGAGGCTTGGGAAGCCTTATGTAAAGAGCTCTCAGCTCACACAGTTTAAGTTCCTCATCTCAGCTTTGGTTTGCTCAGGTCTTAAGGAACCCACATGGCCTAATTTAATTTATGCCATTTAAACAGAGCACTTAATGATATCAGCACTCAGCAGTGCTGCTCTAGTGCAAGGTCTGTTTGCAATGCCCCATCTATAAATTAATTTCTGCAAGGTATATAGCAGTACTCTATTGTAATTCCCACAGGGTTTAATTTAGAGTGGGTTTTGTTCTTTTTCTTTCCTTCAGACACACAGTTAAGTGAGCACTTTCTTCCTGTGTTTACCTGAGGACACGGAGTCATTTTCATTTTTCAATTAGCAAGCAAAATTCATTATGATTAACCAGTGGCACCAGTGGGAACTGGGATGCACCAGCACAGAGAGGGTTTATTTCAGTGACTCATCTGCAATCCTTTAATTTAAATATACTCCTAAATCCATGAATTTCCTGAGGTACAATGAAGCCATCAGGACATTGAGACCTGCAGAAGTTAACAAGCATTATCTGTGCTGACAATCCCACCCCGAGCTCCCATCCGACCCCATGAGCAGCAGTCTTAGTGTTTGGCCATTTTATGTGGGAGCTCTGGGAATTCTGGGAATTCTGCCCACAGCAGGTTAGAAGCACTCTGTGAACCTCTGGCACATGGACTGAAACCCAGGCACTTCAATCTGGTTCTCTCACATCCGTGTCACACCTGCACCATGTCATGGCTTTGGAAAGGGCTGTGCATGAGCCAAGTGATGCCAAAGGAACAAGAACATGGAATATTTCCACCCCAGGATGAGGTTGATCCCCTCTGGCTGCAGGCAGATCTCTGTGTGGCAGAGAATCCCAGACTGGTTTGGGTTGGGAGGGATCTTAAAGCCCATCCCATTCCACCCCTGCCATGGCAGGAACACCTCCCACTGTCCCAGGCTGCTCCCAGCCCCAATGTCCAGCCTGGCCTTGGGCACTGCCAGGGATCCAGGGGCAGCCCCAGCTGCTCTGGGAATTCTATCCCAGCCCCTCCCCACCCTCCCAGGGAACAATTCCTTCCTAATATCCCATCCATCCCTGCCCTCTGGCACTGGGAAGCTATTCCTCCTTGTATCACTGCACAGCCTTGGAAAAAGCCCCTCTCCATTCATTTAGGTGTTTATCCACCTTAATTTCTTAATCTGTCTCAGTGACAGCAGAACTCCACAACAAGAAGAAAGCCCCAAAATAGATTTTTGGCAGTTACTTGTTCTGCCACACGAAAATATTCACCTTTTCCAACAATAAACAAAAACCAATTCACTTTTGGCTCTGCCTCATTGTGTGTGGTGTGGCTGAAGGAGATTTTCAGTGACTTCACCAAACTCCTGCTTATCATCATCCTATAACTATTCCTATAAAATCTGCAGCTCAGCTTTCTTTCTGTAGCTGAAGGAACCAAAAAGATCCAGGGAGACAACTGGAGGGACAACAGCAATTAGAGGGAAAAGAAGTATTGGCTAAAAAATCCATAATGACCTTGATGAGAACAGAAGCAACGTTCGAGGTGTTGTACTGTTACTCCTTGGTTACTATTCCTCTGGAGATGCCTGATTTCCACTTTGAGTAATGCTCTGTCAAAATCTGGCAGAGCAAAGAATGCAATGAATTTTCAGCCTCCTACTCTTCCTCCTATTCGTATTCTTTTTGGTTCAAACCAGGAATTCCTTTCTCTCTGAGCTCCCCTGTCTCATTTTTGTGGTGTGGGGCAGGCTTGTCCCTGTCACAAAATGCATTTTCATCACCCTGTGCACTGAGCATTCACCAGCTTGAACAGAACAGAAACTTCCATAGAGGTGAGCAAAACAGAGATCAGAAAAAATCCACTTCCAAATCTATCTGAAATCGGAATGAAAACAAACAGGAAATCATAATGTTATTAGGATTTTTTTTTTTTTTGTATTTATTGATCTAAATAGGTTTGTCTCAATTAAAAAAAAAAAAAAGAAAAAAGAAAGAAGCCTAAAAAAATAAAACTGCAACCACTGTAAAAGAACAAACTTTACCTCTTCCACGTCGTTGTCCAGCACCACGACCTGCAGGGGAGAGGTCAGGTTCCGGTTATCCGAGATGGTTGTTCCCACTGGGGAGGATTCCAGGATGAAGCCCTCGTAGGTAGACCTTGTGAAATAAGGCTTCTGGTTGTTCTCGTCCAGGATCTCGATGTGGAGGTTGGCAAAGGCAGGGAGAGGATGTCCATTGTCTTGTTCAGCCTAAAAGAATCACCTCATTTGTCAAAGGTTCCCAGTTACCAACAGCCACTCCCTGGGGGTGGTTCTACTCAAGAGTCAGAATCCAGTTAAAAAATGGATTTTTTTTCCCCAGATCCCCCCCTTATTATGGAACTCAACATCATGGAAAAGATAAATACCAACTAACAATCAGCTTGGAGAGAGGAACAGCAACACTTTTTATCACAGTCACATTTACACAGCCACAAGAACCCCAAACCTTGCAAGAACACAGCTCCTTAAACTCTCAGGATTGAGACTTTTGAAAAAAGCTCCGAGGGACGAAAGAAAACTGGAAATGCTCATTGGACAGCAGAAGCCACAGCAGCAGCAAGAGAGTTCAACCCAAAAGGTGCTGAAGTGGGTTGAGCCTGGGTTGATGGATAAACTTTTAAACCAATGACGCTTCTCTCAATTTACAAATTTAATCATCACAGAAATGGGCGAATTTTCTTTTGTTTCAGCGGGACTGCCAGGAGGTGAGGGGTCTCCAGTTTATAAAAAGCAAACTAAGTTTAATGACAGCCCTGCACATGACACTGCAGCAAGATAACAGTAGGGCACTGAAAGAGTTCCCTGTTCCATGGCCAAAATTTGTATTCCCAAAATCTGGATGCACACAGACCCTGAACCACAACAGAGAGAATGGGACCTAAATTCCTGTTGATAACAGGACTTTCTGTTTGCAGAGGTGTTACTTCTAATCTGGTATTTCCCCCATTTCAAAGAGATAATTCCTCATTTTTCAAATCAAGAGTCCAATGAATCTTGGTGTGGAAACATCCCTTTGGTTTCATGAAAGTTTTTTAAAATTTCTTACTTAAACATTTTTTCTTGGTCTGAAAAATGCTAATTCTCTTTGTTTATAAGCAGCAATAGTATCTTGTTAAAGATAAAAACCTCTATTAAAAAATAAAGAAAAATTATTAAAAGCTTCTACTTCAAGTAAAAAGAAACATAAAAACTGTTATTTTCTTCAAAGGAGGTGATGACGCCTTAAGTAATCCATTAAAAAACTCATTCTTGGTTTTTAGGAAAAAAAGGGAGTTTTCTTTTCAAAATATACCTGGATTACACTTGAACAACAGGAAAAAAAATGCCCCAGGCTTCAGTCCAGTCCAGCTGATGCTCCACTGAATGAAAATAAACTTTATGTGTCAAAACCAACATCACTAAAACTACCTGGCAGGACTCTGGCTACTGACCTGGGAGGGTGGAACTCTCCTGAGATGGAATTTTTGCCTAAGTTAAAATACTGAAAGCATTAAAAAAAAAAAAAAAAGCCCGGGAAAAGTCTGCTCCTCAAGCAACACACACTGCTGGGACTCTGTTTTTTATGCAGGTGTGTCATGGAATCAGAGAATCCTGGAATCTTTTAGGATGGAAAAACTTCCAGGATCATATGCCGGATGCCCACCTTGTCCCCAGCCCAGAGCTCTGAGGGCCACCTCCAGGCCTCCCTTGGACACCTCCAGGGATGGCCACTCCAAAGCTCCCTGGGCAGCCCCTGCCAAGGCCTGAGCACCCTTTCCATGGGGAAATTCCTGCTGCTGTCCAAGCTGAGCCTCCCCTGGCCCAGCCTGAGGCCGTTTCCCCTTGTCCTGTCCCTGTTCCCTGGCAGCAGAGCCCGACCCACCCCGGCTGCCCCCTCCTGTCAGGGAGCTGTGCAGAGCCACAAGGTCCCCCCTGAGCCTCCTTTGCTCCAGGCTGAGCCCCTTTCCCAGCTCCCTCAGCCTCTCCTGGGGCTCCAGCCCCTTCCCAGCTCCGTTCCCTGCCCTGGGCACGCTCCAGGGCTCTCCTGAAGTGCTCCTCCCCACAGGACTAACCACAGTTGTCCATCATTAAATACTCTTTTCTTTTGCTTTCCAAGTCAAATCTGTCCCTTCAGAGCCCAAAGTTTCCATCCAACCCCTGTGAGTGACTTTATAACAACCCTTAATGTTCCTTGCTAGGAAGAGATCCTACAAAAAGGAAAATGCTGACAACAGAGGGTCTCAGTCTTGTGAACAGCTTGAAACACCACAATAATGGCCTTGATTTAAAGTCCAGGCAAGCCCGGAGCTCTTTCTGGGATAAAAGCAGGAATATTCACCCAGGAATGTGTTGCAGGCTCTGCTGAAGTGCCAGGAATTACATACAGCCAAACAAAACCAGAGTTGTTTACTCACAAAACTGGACTTCAGATTTGAAATCCTGGAGCTCAAAAGGACAAAGCAAAGGAGTCCTTCCTCAGTGAGCACTCGCACCCACAATCCCTTCAGCTTTTCTTCATGTTCACAGGTCACAAGGATGGATTAATTTCATTTTTTGTTTCCAGAGACAAAAGGCAAGTATTTAAGGCAAAAAAAGCAAGCTTTGCCCACAGCCACTTCTTTCTGCCTTTTGTTTGAAACAAGGAATTCCATTTTGCAACGTGAGGAATTGATTTGCTTTCAGCTGTTCCATGAAACCAGTCCTAGGAGCAGCACTTGACTATGGGCAGAGTTCAACACAGACCCTTCATAATGCTCCAAAAATATTTTTTAAAAGCTGTAACATTGTCAGATTTTGCTCCAGTGCCCTATTTCTTGAGATTTTTCTTTCTGTGGTGGTTTGGGGGTGGTATTTTTGTTATTTTTGGTTTTGTTGTGGGTTTTTTTTTTTGTTTTTAAGAGATGAAGTTATACCTCATGGGCGTTGTTCCAGACATTGAGTTCTGTTGTGCAAACCCTTTTTCCTCATATTGACCTGGACTTGCTTGCTGGTTGAGCTTTTTTGCTTCCTAACACATATTTTGGAGCATAAACAGCGAACAATTTACACTTTCTTCACCCTGCTATCTAAGTCACAAAACATTTGGGTTCCAGTCCTTCAAAAAATGTGCTTTAGTGTCAAAATAACGAGGGATCTCTCAAATAACCCCAAGGATGTGACCTTCAAACTGCTAGCAAGACACAAAAAAAGCAGCACAGAGGCAGACTCTAGTATAACTGAGTAGTTAAGAGCAACTAAAGAAAAAGAAAAGATAAAATAATGTGCAATGTGTTAATTCTCACAGATACTGAACTGCTTTTATTACATCATCTCTGCTGAAGATTGCTTCCATTGGTGGTGTCCATAATTTTATCCTGACGGAAAATGGCTGGAGTTCCAAGGGGGATGCAAGGAGTGAGGAGCAAATGGCTCTGGGAATTAACAGGACCAACGGGGAGTTCACTCCTCTGAAGCAGCAGATGGAACAATTCCCCCAAAAAATGAGAAATTAGAGCAATGCAAAAGGTTCCTTCATGGACCATGGAGTATTGCGAGCTGGAATGGACCCACAGGGATCATGGAGTGCAATTCCAAGCTGTAAAGAACCCACAGGTATCATGGAGTGCAATTCCAAGCTGGCAAGGACACCCAGGGATCATGGAGTGCAATTCCAACCTGGAAAGAACCCACAGGGATCATGGAGTGCAATTCCAAGCTGGAAAGGACACACAGGGATCATGGAATGCAATTCCAAGCTGGAAAGAACCCACAGGGATCATGGAGTGCAATTCCAAGCTGGAAGGGCCCACAGTCCAGCTCCAGGCCCCCAGCATTATCCAGAGCTGGAATATTCTCCAGCCAGTTCCCAATGTCCCCTCTCACTGCCCAAAACAGCAGATCCTGTCCTAGAGAAATATCTGAAAGAGAGCAAAACTTGGTTCCCTTGGATAAAACTCAGAGTTCCCAGTTCTCCACGGAACCACAGAATCCACTTTGGCAATAAACATTCCCAGCTCTCCATGGAATCACAGAAGCCCCCTCAGCAATCCNACCCTAAACAAACAAACAAAACCCCAAAAAAAGTCCTCTCTCCCCTCCAATCCCAACAGGAAGATGAGAAAGGGGAGATGAGAGGAGAGTGGTGCATGGGGATAAATGTGAACTTCACACATCCTAAAAAAATTGGGATGTGAGGATTTATTCCTGATGAGGGGCTACGCACAAATCCGTGCGGAAGAGCAGCAGGGGGAGCCACAAACTGAGCTCCAGGAAGACCTCACACTTAAGGAACACAAAATTAGGTGGCAGGGAGTGGAACCAGATGGGCTTTAATGTCCCTTCCAAGGCAAGCCATGCTGGGATTCTGTGATCCATTATTTAAATGGATGTGGTTAAATCAGGAGCAGCCAGCAGGGAGAGGGACAGGGAAGGGCAGGGTGACAAAGTGGCTCCTTTGAACTGGGACATCA
>VXAC01008062.1:110335-134337 GCA_013399225.1 Rhipidura dahli
AAGGACACACAGGGATCATGGAATGCAATTCCAAGCTGGAAAGAACCCACAGGGATCATGGAGTGCAATTCCAAGCTGGAAGGGCCCACAGTCCAGCTCCAGGCCCCCAGCATTATCCAGAGCTGGAATATTCTCCAGCCAGTTCCCAATGTCCCCTCTCACTGCCCAAAACAGCAGATCCTGTCCTAGAGAAATATCTGAAAGAGAGCAAAACTTGGTTCCCTTGGATAAAACTCAGAGTTCCCAGTTCTCCACGGAACCACAGAATCCACTTTGGCAATAAACATTCCCAGCTCTCCATGGAATCACAGAAGCCCCCTCAGCAATCCTCCATCCAAACAACCTGTCCAAAGGTGCAAGGAAACAGAATTGTTTTGTCTAAGACATTTCCACACTGCTCCTTTTCCACAGGACTACAGAGTTACCTGAAGTGTAAAACAGGCTAATTAGGAACTAATTAAAAAAACCCTCAGGCAATGGGGGGTTTGTCTTCGTGTCAGAGCTTTTATTTGATAAAAATGGGAAGGTCCATCCCTAGAAGCAAAGAAAAACCCAACCAAAAAACCCCAANCCATTATTTAAATGGATGTGGTTAAATCAGGAGCAGCCAGCAGGGAGAGGGACAGGGAAGGGCAGGGTGACAAAGTGGCTCCTTTGAACTGGGACATCACTCAGTGTAACTGAATGGGGTGAAAGAGGGACAGCATTTATCCAGGTTTAGGCTCAACTTTAGGACTGGGGATTAATTCCTGAGGTCAGCATGTACAGCACAAGGAAAGAAGCACTGAGCTGGATTAAAGCTTGGCTTAAGGACAAGGAGCACAGAATGTCTTTAGAACACAGAGGAAATGTGACTTTCCTGTCAGTGACTTTGCTGTCACTGGGGCAGGGAAATTAAATCAGCACCAGGAAGGGCTTAAAAAACCCCCAAACCCCAAAACATCCATTTGAGGGCCGTGGGTAAAGAGGGACTTCAGGACCAGCAAGACTTATGGTGCTGCAGGGCAGTGAGCAGCAATTACAGATTATTTTCCAAATATTGCACCTCTTTCTTCTTCCCTTAAAAAACCCACCAGCTACGAAGCCATCAGGCCAAGTTTTAGGTGATGAATGGTAAATTTTACATTTTTTAAAATGATAGGTTTTTATTGCAGAAAGGGAATTTCTGTCAATAAAGAGACATCACAGAACATCCCAATTATTGATTTTCAATACTTTCATTGCTCTGGGAGTTTTGACACACAATTTAGGGTCAATCTTACTGATACGAAGAAATATTTTAGTGACTTAAAGGGAAAATTTGGGTTTCTTGGACCCTTTTTTCCTTCATCACAAAGACAAACCCTGTCCCTGCTCAGATTTTAATTCTATATCAAATCCCATTGTTGTATTAAACACAAGAGAGAAAGAAAGGCTGCCTGAAAGAGAATTAATTGAATTCAGAGTTCACCTAGGGGTTGAACCTTTGAACAGCTAATTTAAAAAACCATTTCTTGTCCTTAGTACCTACAGGAGATGCACAATCAAAGGAATGATTTGGAGAAAATGAGCATTGACAGGAGGAGGATAGAGCAACTATTTAATGAAAAGAAACTTCTTCCATTCTTGTCCTGATCTGTCCCCCGGAGTACAAACCCCAAAGTTTAAAGGAGCAAAGAATAAGCACAAATCCTCTGAAATGCAAGAAAATTAAGACATGGGAAGTGGGGAAGGTCGGAACTACCAACCAAAGGTAGCAAAGGTCAACAGACATATGGAGCCAAGAGATCATCACAGGATGGGAAGAGTTGAAGGCTGAAATTCTTGGAAAAATCAACCAAACATTGCAGATACGAAGTTTCTGAAGGGGTGAAAACCAAAAAACATTAGACCATCCCAGACTTTTTAAGTCTCAAAACCCATGGAGCGTTTCTCTAATGCAAGAACTTCCAGTCCAGTGAGCCTCAACTGATGGACATCTCCTCACTTCCTGCTGGAATTGTGCTGTCTGAAATTCAGAATAAAAGAGCCGCAGAATCACCAAGGCTGGGAGAGTTTTTCAAGGTCATCGAATTCAATCATCACCCCAGCAGCACCAACATCACCCCCAAAGCACAACCCCAGGGGCCACCTCCTGATGCCTCCTGAACACTTCCACAGAGGGTGACTCCGACACTGCCCTGGGTGACTTCTTCCAAAGCCTGACCACTATTCAGGGAAAAAAGAAATTTCTCTGATGTCTTATCTGACCCTCCTCTGGTGAACATGGTAAGAACAATTCAAAAATCATTCTTGAAGCTGCAGCCAAAGTGGGGAGCCTAGAGAAGAAGAGAAGCAGCTCAGATCTCCCTGGATTTCTCTTTTTATTAATAAATTTGTCTCCCATGAGCCAGCCTGGCCTCCCCTTGCATCCAGGTCAGCATTCAGCCCCACAGCACTGCCTGTCAGATCAGAGTCATGGAAGGAATCACAGTTTGGGTTGGAAGGGACCTTGAAGATCATCCAATTCCCCCCCCCTGCCATGGGCAGGGACACCTCCCACTGTCCCAGGCTGCTCCCAGCCCCAATGTCCAGCCTGGCCTTGGCCACTGCCAGGGATCCAGGGGCAGCCACAGCTGCTCTGGGCACCCTGTGCCAGGGCCCGCCTACCCTCCCAGGGAACAATTCCTGCCCAAGATCCCATCTGTATTCCCCCTCTGTCAGTCTGAACCCATTCCCTGTGTCCTGTCCCTCCAGTTCCTGTTGCAGAGTCCCTCTCCAGATTCCCTGTATCCCCTGAGATGCTGGAAGGAGCTGTGAGGTCTCGACACAACCTTCTCTTGTGGAGAAGAACCCATTCTGTCTAACCCTGCCACCTCCTTGTCCCAGTTGGGAACTCCTCACCCTGGCACTGCAGGAGAGGCTGAAGTGCTGTGTCCTCTTCACACCCAGAAATTTGGCTCTGCACTTTACAGGGGTCTGTCCCAGCTTCTTCCTTCCTCACCTGGAAGAGCCTCTGTCCTGCTCTGTCCTTTTTGGGACGCTGTGCTCAGGACACCTGGATCTGTTCAGAGCTGCAGTGCTTTTCTCCCTGTCCTTTTCTCTATTTTCACTAATGATTTCTAATGTTCCATTTCCTTATAACATTATTTTTATTTTTGATCGCCGAGCCAACCTTCACACTCCGTTCCCAGTTCCAACACCAAGATCTCATTCCCAAGTCAGGCCAGAAAAGTTTAGGACGATCCTTTCTGACACCTTTCACTTTATTTTTAAGCCCTGCCTAATTTTATCAGCCATTTTATCACCAGCTCCCTTGGTTTTGCAAAGTCCTTCTGCAATTCTACAGTCAATTCCTGGAAGTTCCATCCCAGGAAGTGTTGGGAAGACATGGGGACACAGAGTAGTGGTGGGCATGGATGGGTTAAGGGCTGGAATTGATGGTTTTAGAGGGTTTTTCCAACCTAGATGATTCTGTGACTATACATGTGTCTTTACAACCAGAATATTACATATATATATAATATATTATGGTTCTGTAATACCTCAGCATCAGAATTAGGTGTTATTTCAGTATTTCAACCACTGAGGTCATTCCCAAGTTTCTCCAGCCTTGAGCTGTCCTCCACAACCTCCCTGTGTTTGATCATTTCTCACCCTCTGCACCTTCCAGTGGCTGGCAAACATCCTCTCCCAGTCTCCCTGCACTTCCACTTGGACCAGGAAGCAGCCCTGGTGCACTCACACCAACCATGGCACATAAATGTCCTGATTTCTTGCCTTCCAGTTTGATCCTGAGGTTGTTTACAAAGCGATGCTTTTTTAATCCATAATGCAGGAATTTTTCGACAGCCTCGAGAGCAATGGACAGGAGGGATCTGTGAAGTTCCCAGTGGGATCAGAGAGACCAATAAAGCTCCAGAGTGAGGAGCAGGAAAGCACCACTTCCTGCTGTTTCTGCTGAGATCCACATCAGGGAGAATCAGGGGCATTGGGAAAGGTTTAATTACACTGGGACTGCTGGGAGCATCTCTTTGATCCAAAGCAGCTCCACGAGAAAGGAATAAGAGAACCATAGAATATCCTGAGCTGGGAGGGATCTACAGGGATCAAGGATCCAGCTCCTGTTCCTGCCCAGACACCCCCAACAACCCCACCCTGGGCATCCCTGGCAGCGCTGCCCAAACGCTCCTGGAGCTCTGGCAGCCTCGGGGCCAGGACCATTCCCTGGGGAGCCTGGGCAGTGCCCAGCACCCTCTGGGGGAAGAGCCTTTCCCTGATACCCACCCTAACCTCCTCTGGCCCAGCTCCAGCTGCTTCCTGGGTCTCATTCTTGTCCCAGGGAGCAGAGATGGGAGCTGCCCCTCTGCTGCCCAATTTGGCTGGAAACCCATTTGGTTCAAAAATTCTAGCCAGGAGAAATTCCAGAGTAAACAGAGTAGATATCAGAGCAGGAATGTTTTCCATCACCTCTTGCACAATGGGATCCCAAACCAATTTCCCTGTGACACTGGAATTTCAAACACTCTGTTCCACTCTGACCTTCTGCCACCCCCTGAACAACAGGGAAATGCAATCCCACTGTAGAGCTGTTTCCATGGAATTGTCTGCCACGAGGTTCACAACATCCTGGCTGAAACCCGCCCTGGGATCACAGGGATAGATCCATAGGATACCAAAAATACTCTGCAAGGATATTCTTCAGAATCCTCTGTGTTGCCCTGGCACAGTGTCGAAGCACATTTCTGTCACCAGCTCTGTGGGGGAGGCACCAAATCCACCCCAAGGGACACAAACCAATTCTTTTCAACAGAATTCAGGACTGGTTTGGGTTGGAAGGGCCTTGAAGCTCATCCAGTTCCATCTCACCTTCCACTAGCCCAGGCTGTGAGAGCCTATTCCCTAAGAGCCATCAAACCCTTAGATCCAAGGAAAAGTATTGTCAATAAATCAGGCTACAAATGTTACTTGAGGCTGGGAATCTTTATCTCTTCCCTCTTCCCCCCTATGTTTTTAACTAATCTAGTTGGGGGTTTTATTGAGATACCCAAGTCACATAAATCCTTCCTAATTTCCCAAATACAATCAAATACAACAGACAGCGGTTTAGGAATTGACCATCCAGACTGGATGAAAATCTACTCTGGAACTATCAATTTAATTAACTAAATCAATTTATCTATCAAATTAACTATCTAAACTACTTTAAAATGATCAATTTAATTTCACCAGTACACAGCTGCCCACATGAGATCACCAAAACAGTCCTCTATTTTTCCACCTGACATTCTAAAAACCAAAGCATTTTTAGTTACTATTACAAGGCCATCAGAAATGGAAAACCA
The DNA here is from genome assembly GCA_013399225.1 of Rhipidura dahli. Lineage (NCBI taxonomy): Eukaryota > Metazoa > Chordata > Aves > Passeriformes > Rhipiduridae > Rhipidura > Rhipidura dahli. The sequence continues at coordinate 115,639 of VXAC01008062.1, forward strand.
ATTTTTGCAGGAGAAATAAAATGAAATAAAATGCTTTCCTCAATTTTGAATCAGACAAGGACGCATTTTTCTTCAGAGGAGGAGAAATTCGATGCATTCTTGGGTAAATAACACACACCAGAGTGGTACAACCAGAAAAGAAAAATGTCTGTGAGGGTGGGCAGGCCCTGGCACAGGGTGCCCAGAGCAGCTGGGGCTGCCCCTGGATCCCTGGCAGTGGCCAAGGCCAGGCTGGACATTGGGGCTGGGAGCAGCCTGGGACAGTGGGAGGTGTCCCTGCCCATGGCAGGGGGTAGGAATGGGATGAGTTTTGAGATCCCTTCCAACCCAAACAAGTCTGGGATTCTCAGCCCTTCATTAGCCTCAAAATACTTCCAGTTTGGTTTTTTTTTTTTTTTTTGGCTCTTGCAACTCCCACAGGTTTTAGAGCAGCTCTGAATGGACAAAATTCCTGATTTTTCCTTACTTACTGGGTATTGACCCACTGCAAATATTGAGAAGAACCTCGTGCAGCTCCTTATCCTTTGCCTACTCCAGCAGTGAGTTCCTGTGAACTGAATCACGCCCAGTACGAGCAACTTTCACAAAATCTGCTCTCCCCCAGGTGCAGTCAGCCCATCCTCCTTGCAAATGGATCATAATGCAAGTGCCAGCTTAGATTCTGTCTCGTTGATTAATAACCCCTGCTCAAACAGGAAAGGAGCAAAGTGCAGCAATTTGATTAATTCTCCCTTTTGCTTCATGCTTAAAAAAAAAAAAATAAATAAAACCCGTCTGATGCTTTTCAGAGCTGGTAGCAAGAACACAATCTCATGTCTACAGTGCAGTGGCCACAGCATGGTAATTTTAATTAAGCCCTTTCAGTTTAAAGGTTTAATCCACATATTGTGGCAGCCTTGGTGTTGCCACATGGAAATTCCAATGGGAACTCCCACAAAAATCTGTATTTTTTTGGTAAGGATGTTGTAATACTGCCCATGGTTCTTGGCAGGGAATGGAAGTGCCAAGAGCTCCCATAGAAAGGCAAAATTGTTGTTCTCCTTGTTTGTCATCTAACATATTCCAGAGAGAGAAGGAGATTGAAATCCAGCATTTCTTATTTGGATCTTCATTTTTTTCCATTGCCTCCCTGTTTGAGAATTCAACATTTATCAGCAGTGCAGGCGAGTGCCCCCATTTCCTATCCTCCTTCCTTCCTGCATTCAAATATTCCTGTATTGACTTAACCACCTTTTCCATTTCACAGTTTTCCATAATATCTTAACAGGAGAAAAAAAAAAAAAAAGATCTTCTCATATCAGAGGGAATATTTTAAAGATTAAATTGAATGCATGCTGCAAAAATAGCAGATTTTCTGTTTGAAGGGAAACATCACACGTTGCACCCCTCGAGATAAAACAGAATCCAATCCAACAACTGCGAGAAATGAGAAATGTGCAACATGAGAAGCTGAAGGTTTGATGTGGTGCAAGCCTGAGCCATTACTACAAAGGTCCCTGAAGGATAAAGCACTAAGATTTTTATTGTTTCAGTAGGTGGCACATTGTCATCCTTACAGACTGATCCTCTTCCTTTCTATTTCCTTATTTTCCCTGACTGCACGTTTACCACAGCAACAGGAACCTCCTCAATCCTACAAACATTGCCATTAACGACCCAGGTTGCTATTTAGGCACAATAAACACCTCCCACACCAGTTAATTGACTTTTAATCGATGTTTTGTGCTGCACGAGTTTGGGAACTAAAGGGCTACAGGCTACAGGCTTTAATCTGTGACTCCTTAGGGTATTTAGAGTCATGGAATGGTTTGGGTTGGAAGGGACTTTAAATCCCATCCTGTTCCACCCCTTGCCATGGGCAGCGACACCTTCCACTGTCCCAGGCTGCTCCCAGCCCCAGTGACCAGCCTGGCCTTGGGCACTTCCATGGGTGGGCTGTGCTTTCTGGCTTTTCCCAACATTAGGAGCTCAATGGACAGCAGGAGGAGCATTCCCAGCAGGAATTCCCAGGGAGGGATCCTGCCCCTGTGGGCAGCCCTGGGGGCAGCTCTGCAGTGCCGTGCCCAGCTCTGGCTCCTCAGCACAGCAGGGCCAGGGAGCTCCTGGAGCGGGGCCGGCGGAGGCTGCGCAGCTGAGGAAGGGCCTGGAGCATCTCGGTGCCCAGGAAAGGCTGAGGGAGCTGGGGCTGCTCAGCCTCCAGAGGAGCCCCAGCTGAGAGGGGCCCTCAGGCCTGGCTGTCCCTGGCTGCAGGGAGGGCTCAGGGCAGGGCCCAGCCTCTGCTCCGGGGGCCCAGCAATGGCACCAGAGCCACGGGCAGGGCCTGGGCCCAGCAATTCCCCTGCCCAGGAGGCACAACTTCTGCCCTGGGCAGTGCCCAGCCCTGAGCACATTGTCCAGAGAGCCTCTGGCCTCTGCTCCCTGGGGCTGCTGCACAGCTGGGTGCACAAAATGCTGTGCCCTGGGCTTTGGGATGGCCCTGCTGGAGCACCGAGGTGACACCAGGTGCCCTCTGCGCTCCCTTCCATCCTGCCCCAAGCTGGCATCCTGGGAATATTCCCTACTCAAATATGAATTATTCAGCAGTGCCCCAGGCTGACCCGGGTTGGGGTTCTGTGAACATTCACCACACACACAGTGACCTGCATGGCCACGAGCCGCTGGGATGGGCCCTGAGCTGAACACAAGAAATGGAACCCAGCTGCATCCTCAGCACAACGGGGCTTGGAAAAAGCGAGGGGACAAGTGGTGCTGAGCTTGTTCACACGGTGTTAACTTGAAACGTTCAAATTTTGCCACATTGATCCCCTTTTCACAAATACTTCACACCCTTCTTCCCCCTGATGGTGCTAAATGATGCCTGACAGGCTAAAAAAAGGAAGTGGAAGCTGCAGGAAAGACAAGCGGGCCCACCCCACATTTTCTCCAGAGCTTTTTTTTTTTAATCAAAACAACATAAACACACGAACTCAGCCTGAATTACCTTAATAACCAAGTCAAACTTCTGGTGCAAATCCCTGTTTATTGGCTTGAGGAGGGTGAGTTCAGCTGTTGTGAGATTCATATGGAAATACTGGGGATAATCCTCAGGAGTGCCTGCAAAAAAAGACATTGAGGTTTGAACAGGGTCCCTTCCAACATTGGGTTGGAAGAGACCTTGAAAATCATCCCATCCCCCCCCCTGCCATGGGCAGGGACACCTCCCAGTGTCCCAGGCTGCTCCCAGCCCCAGTGTCCAGCCTGGCCTTGGGCACTGCCAGGGATCCAGGGGCAGCCCCAGCTGCTCTGGAGAAAATGTGTTGAACTCTGAAAGATTTATTTCAACAACATGTTTATTTTACTCATTAATCATCAAAAGAACAGAGCCTAATTCTGTTGTTGGAAGGATGAAATACTGCTTTATGTGGACACGGAGCTTTAGGATACTATAAAGTCATGTATTCAATATTATTATTTCCTTACTTTCCATAACCATGAAGATTCCTCTCAACTGGGACTCCCTAAGTACTTAACAAGAGGAATATTATTAATAACATATAAATAATATATACAAGTAATAACACAAGCAATAATAATACGATAACAACAGATAGGTTATTTTAGAAACCCCTCTAGGAAAAACAAGTTTCTCAGGGAGGAAGCAGCAGATGAAACCTCCAACAGCTTCCATTAATTGTCAGCTGTAAATGGTGTTTTCATGGCTGTGGATTTCCAGGATATTCTCCAGGCCAGTGAAAACAGAATTGTCAGAGCCTGAACAGATTTGGGAGCCTGTGGAGATTGGGGAAGGGCTGTGCCAAGGCTGTGCCTGGCAGTGCAGCCCAAAAATGTGCCCGTGCCTAAGCCAAAAGGTTCCACCACCACAGACTGGGACAGGAGGAGGGAAAAATTCCAGCTACAGCAATTCTGAGCCCTAGGATTCTCCAAGAAATGGCTCAGAAAGCCCAGGTGCTCCCCACGGAGTGAACTCCGGCATTCCCAGCTCAGCAGGATTGCAGGAGCATCCCAAGAAGACAAAATCCTGATTATAAGCCTGAAATCTCAAGGGATTTGGGTCTGGGAGCAGCCCTGTGGGCAGCTGAGGGCAGAAGGTGCTCCTGGCTCAGGGGATGAGAGCCCCAGAACATCCCTGAGCCCCTAAAGCTGCCACGGGAGCAGCACAAACCTGGGCTGCCCAGCACTGAACCCAGCCAGGACTGAGGTGTGAGATCAACCCAAGGGAAGATCCCTTTCCTGCAAAATGCTGCTGTTACTCGTTCACTTTCCAAATGCAAGGGTTAGAAAATGCTTTCAGAAAGCCAGGAGATAAATTACTGCAGGAATTTAATTTGCAATCCCCCAGTGACAACCGTTTGCTAGATAAATAAATTATGTCAAAATTAAATCAAAAACCAGAAAATTATTAGAAGTATGTAAAATACATTTAAACTTACATAAATTATATGAAATATATAAATTATATAAATATGTTTATATGTGTTTTGTATCTGTTTTTTTCTGTGACTCTCTTTATATACACTGATATATCATTGACCCAAAAAGCAGCAAAAGAACCACCATGGATTATTTTTTCTCTTACACCTCGACCTCCAAGTCCTGTGTCCCCTTGCTTCACCTTTTAATTTCAACTTCTAATGAATTAATCTAATTTTTGAAGTGCACAAGGCAGCCAGCAAGAGCTCCAAACTTTGGGCAGGTAACAGATTGCTGGTTTTAGAGGCTGCACATCACCCAGGGCTGGTGCTGAAGCTAAAAAAGCACCAAGAAATTAAGGAGTGAATGCAAAAACTCTGAGAAAGAAGAAAACAAGAGGGGCTCTGAAGGAGAACAAATAAGAAGGGGAGGAATGTGGGAGCCACAGAGGGATCTAGGTAAGGGAAAGTGAGGCTCACGTTGTGTAAGGATGTCAGGAAAGAATCCGAGGGGAAAAAAGGGAAAAAGAAAAAACCAAAAAACTCCACAAATGACCAAACCAAGCTTGCCAATCCAAGGAGGAAAAGGCAGCAAGGTGGATGATAGAAAAGCAAAAATTAAAGCATAGCAGAGGAGGTGTCCTGGGGCGACTTTGTGAGATGTGCATCTCCTCTTGTCTGCTCTAGGAATCAATTCCAGGAAAAAACCGAGGGAATATTGTTTTTCAAAACAATAAATTGTTTTGAATAAATACATAAACATATAAATATGATCTATAAAATATAATATAATATTTAAATGTAATATAATGTATTAATATAATATGTTAATATAACATGCATATATTCTAATATAAAGATATTAGAATATAATGTCTATTAGAGAATATATAATATAATATAATATATAAAATAAATGAACAATAAATATTGTTTTTCAAAACAATATTGTTCAAGGACACGGAGAGACTGCTTGGGATACTCGGTGGGTGTGGGGGGCGGGAGAAGAAGCACCCTCGCTTTCCAGCCTGCTTTTGACTCTTCTCTGGAGAGAGTTTTCCTTGGATTTTTGGGGTTTTTTTCTCTTTTCTTCTCTTCAGGATGGTTTCACAACATCAGAGCACATCAGGAGACTTTTCTTCCCAGGCCCCCAACAGTAGGGGCCCCCCAACAGCCCTGAGGAGGAGGATATAGACACTGACACCGCCACCTATGGAAGGACTCGGAAATCTTTCCAGGTTTCTCTCCAGAGCAAGAGATTTTATTATTTAGCATTATTATCCTTTCATGTGTATTTTGATAAATAAATAGTTTTTATCTCTTTCACTTCCTTTGGGGGAAAATAATTTTTTTTTTCCCGAACCTGGTGGGGGGAGAGGTGGTGGTAACCTGCCTTCCCTCAGAGGATATTCTCCTCCAAAATTGGCCAAACTGGCACAGATGGATGCCCAAATCCCAACTGTGGATGATGCCTGCTCAGCTCCTGCCCAGCATGGGAAGGGCTCAGATTCCTGCATCCCTGAATGGTGGGAGCTGGGTTTTCCAGGAGCAGAGTTTTCCAGGAGCAGAGCTTTCCAGGAGGAGGAGCTGGGTTTTCCAGGAGCAGAGTTTTCCAGGAGCAGAGCTTTCCAGGAGGAGGAGCTGGGTTTTCCAGGAGCAGAGTTTTCCAGGAGCAGATTTTTCCAGGAGCAGGGCTATCAGCTTCAGTAGGCACAGAACTCTTGGCATTTTCACAGAGCCCAGCAGCCCTCAGCCCACCTCTGCCTGCTCTGAAGGTCCTGGGAGGAGCTCCGAATCTCCTGGCTCCTATTCCAGGAGAATTCCAGGTGTTTGGAGGGGCTGAGGGATCAAAATGTGGGGAGGAAGGAAAGGACTCCTCACTTTGCTTTTCCCAGAGCCAGAGGAGGGGTTTTGTGGGACCTGGGGCTTGAAACGGACACAGGACTGGACAGGATCCTCCCCCTTGCCAGAAGTTATTGGGAATTTTTGGCTCTTTCTTTAAATGATCGACCAAAAGCATCCAAAAGTGGCAGCAGAAATCCCAGAGCCAGTTCCAAGGGCAGAAAGCTGATGATTGAAAGGAAAATTTGGCTTTTCTCAAGGACAGGCCCCAGAGAAAATAAAGATTTCAAATTACTCCCCAAAAGAATATTTTACTAGTGATGTACTGGTGAATTATTTGCTAGTAATTTACTATTAGAAATAATACCTTTTACTATTAGAAATAATACATTTTACTATTAAAATTAATATATTTTAGCATTAAAAATAATACCTTTTACCATTAAAAAGAATATTTTCTAGTCAAAAATCATAAAATTTACTGGTAGAATCAATAACATTGCTAGCAAAAATAAAGGGAGGGGCCTCGCTTCACAGCTGGAGGAGTGCAGGGAATGGGGGTGTATTTCAAAGATCCAAAGAAATGAGCATTCCCAAAAGCCAAGGGTTGGAAAAATGAGTGTATTACAAAAACAAAATTCCAAATATCCCAAATGTGAAATGTATCAAATATCCACAGTGCCTTGCACAGGTGGGGAAAAGAAAAAAGGGAAAAGAAGAACCAAAAAAAAATGAGTCAAATAAAAACCAAATTAAAAATCAATCTCATAAGTAACTTATTCCCCAATTCCACTGGCACAGTTCAAACCTCCCTGTGTTTAAAAAAAGGACATTTCCAAAGATATTGAGGATAATGAGGCTGAGATCTAAAGAAAAGGGGGAAAAAAATATCCACATAATGAGAAATATCTGCAAGGCCCATTTCCTGTGGAACTACTTAATATTTTCTGAGGCTAAAACAGAAATAGCAAATCCTTGCAGAGATGAAGGCAGACTTAAAATCCAAAATGAAATCCTTTGGAAGAACACAGGGGAGGGAAAATAAGGGGAGGGAAAAAAGGGAAAACCAGAAAAAAAGGAAAAAAAAAGAGAGAGAGAAGGGAAGGGAAAGAAAAAGGGGAAAAGGAAGGTAAAAGAAGTAAAAAGGAAAAAATAAGGGGAAAAATGAATTTTAAAAGAAGGAAAATAGAAACTAGGAAAAAAGAAAAGAGGAAAAAAGAAATGAGGAGAAAAGAGGGGGAAATTAAGAAACAAGAAAAAAGGAAAAAGGAAGTAAAAGAGAAATAAAATGAAAAAAGGGAAACAAGGGAATGGGAAAGAAGTAAAAAAGAAGGAAAGAAGAAGGAAAATATATGGGGAAAAGAAGGAAAAAAGAAAAGAGAAGGAAAATAGGAAGGAGAAAAAATAAAGAAGGAAAAAGAAGGAAAGAGAAGGAAAAAGTTAAGATGAAAAAAAAGAAGGAATAGAGACGGAAAGGAGAAGAAAAAAGAAAGAAGTAAAAAAGAAAAAGGTTAGTGGCAAATGAATTTTAAATAAAGAAGGAAAAATGAAAGGAAAAAAATAAGAAAAAAATAAAGAGAAAAAGAAAGAAGAAGGCAAAGAAGACAGGGAAAAGAGAGACAAAAAGAAGAAAAGAGAACAAAAAAAGAAAAAAAAAGAGCAAAGAAATAAGGGAAGAAGGGGAAAAGAAGGAACAAAGAAAAGAGAAAAAGGAAGCAATAAAGAAGGAAAATCAAAGGGAAACAGAAGGAGAATAAGAAAAGTGAAAAAAATTGGAAGAAAAAATAAAGAAGGAAAAATGAAAGGAAAAAAATAAGAAAAAAATAAAGAGAAAAAGAAAGAAGAAGGAAAAGAAGACAGGGAAAAGAGAGACAAAAAGAAGAAAAGAGAACAAAAAAAGAAAAAAAAAGAGCAAAGAAATAAGGGAAGAAGGGGAAAAGAAGGAACAAAGAAAAGAGAAAAAGGAAGCAATAAAGAAGGAAAATCAAAGGGAAAAAGAAGGAGAATAAGAAAAGTGAAAAAAATTGGAAGAAAAAATAAAGAAGGGAAAAAGAAAGGAGAAGGAAAAATAGAAGGATAAAAGAAGGAAAAGAGATGGAAATGAGAAGACAAAAGAAAGCAAAAAAGAAAAAAGAAGGACTAGAGAAGAAAAGGAGAAAAAAGAAAAAGTAAAGAAGGAAGAAAAGGACAAAAGAAAGAGGAAGAAAGAAAGAAGAAAGAAAGGAGGGAAAAGAAAGGAGGAAAAAGAAAGGAGGGGAAAAAAGGGTCCCCAAAGCAACCCAAATTGCTGCACCACACCTTCCTGAATTATTCCTTGGAGGTCAGAGCAGCCATTCCAACAGTATTCCCAATATCCCAGGTTAGTGACACACAGTCTTTAATGATTTCACTCCTGAAGAACTTGGTGAATTATGCAAAAAAACCCTTTGAAACTTGGCCTAAATGTGGCCCTGGAATGTGTGGAACCAACATTCCCAGAACTTTGGAAGGAAATCGATTGATGACTTTTATAAAGAAGTCCATTTGCAGAGCTGAACCTCCACAAGGTGCTCCTCAAAATCCTCCCGTGCACCTCTCCTGGGCTGGGAAACCATGGAGTTCAACATGGGGAACACAGGGGAAAGGTGTGATTCCACAAAATTCCCTGTTTCCCAATCCCACAGAAACATCCATGGGGGGATTTTGGGAAGAGCAGGGCAGCTGGAGCCCTGCAGTTGTCAACCCTTCCACAGTCACATCCTACAAGCCCAGAAACAAATGTCAAACACGGGGAAGCAGCAGGAAATAAGTACAGAAAACAGCAAAAGCAACGAAAAAATCTTGAAATTCCAAAGGAAAGCTCCCAGGCAGCAAAATTGGAGGTGGATGTGGTAAGATCCTTGGAGCTGCTCTGTGCCATAGGATGAAATCTGCTGTAACTGTGGTTTTTAGCCTCTTTTTTTTGGGGTCTGTGAATGGAAAACACATCCCAGTAGAGCTCTCTTTCCCCTCACTGTGTTGTTCCCCTCACTAAACCCGACAACAGTTCTGGATTTAATCGGAATAAACTCCAGTAGATAACCCCGTGCAATGAACCCCCACGTGGCAATGAAACACCACTGGGCAGAACGACGATTCCAAACATCCCACTGAGCACAGGAGGGATTTTTCTCAGGGCTCCACTCTCCCAGACAATCTTTTCCTGGCTGCTCAATACCAGAGGGGCTGACTGGGAGGGATAGGAAGAGTAGCAGACACCAACCAACTAGGATGGAATAGAGGATGCCGGGTCGCTCGGAGGGAGGCTGGATGTTTCGGTCCTGATCTATGGCTTGGATGGGTGGAGTGACACTGATGGGATTCACACGGGCCTGAAATGAGAAATCACATTGGAAACAGAGAAATTAGAAAGCCAGCAGGGAGATCTGGAGGTTCAGCACAACAACATTGCACTGGGAAGGGTATTGGATGAAACTGCAGGAGAAGAGATCTTCAGAATGAAAAGGAAATTCACAGCTCATGACCCCTTTACATCCAAATTAATCAACATCACCATTTTCAGAGCAACCTCCTTTCTGTCAGATACATTTTTAGGATAGATCCTGGAGGAATCACAGAATCCCAGACTGGTTTGGGTGGGAAAGAGCCTTAAAAACTTCATCCAATGCCACCCCTGCCATGGGCAGGGACACCTCCTACTGTCCCAGGCTGCTCCCAGCCCCAATGTCCAGCCTGGCCTTGGGCACTGCCAGGGATCCAGGGGCAGCCACAGCTGCTGTGCCCACCCTGGGCCAGGGCCTGCCCACCCTGCCAGGGAACAATTCCTGCCCAGTATCCCATCCAGCCCTGCCCTCTGGCACTGGGAAGCCATTCCCTGTGTCCTGGCCCTCCAGCCCTTGGAAAGAGTCTCTCTCTGTTTTTCCTTCAGCTCCTTCAGGCACTGGAATATCCCAATGAGGTCACCCCAAAACTGGTGCCAGCTTTCATCTCTGTCAATCCAGCTTCCAGTGGCAACTCCAGAGCTGCCATTCCCAATTCCCACAGTTTCAGTGACCTTGGCTGCTCAACCAACTCCAAATGTGCCACACACTGATGTGTGCACCCCAGGCTCTCCCCTCCCCTTGGAATGCTTCCTTGATGAGCTCTGTGAAAAACCAGGCGCCTTTTTTTTTCCACATACAACTCGTCCTGGCAGCCTTTCCTTTGGAAAGCTCCACGTTCTGCAAGAGGGGACTTGAAATTTAGCATGGGAACAGGAATGAGACAAGTCCACGCTCGGCCAAGTTTTGGCAGAGCTGTCAGAAATCCGCCTGCTCAGAGCCAGGAGGGAGCTGGGAGAGCTTTGGTGATGCTGAGGGGAAAATGAGAGGGAAAAGGGATGAGCTAGGAGGAGGAGAGAAAGCCAGGGATGGAGGAAAGGCAGTTTATCCACCCCTGCTGTGGGTGTGGATGGGCAGCCCCATGGTCACCTGCCACCACACCCCAAGCTGGGTCCCACCCAGGCACTTCCTCCAGATTCCTCAAATCCAGAAGCTCCTCCAGCCTTTCCCACAACGAAGACATTTAAGGAACAGACATGTCAGGGATAGGCACGTTAAAAAGTAAGGATGGATGCTCCTGACCTCCCAAATTGGGACTGGGAAGCTTCTCCCTCCACTCCTGCTCCTGGCTTTTGTCCCTGTTCCCATCCCTCTGGATAGGTCTTTTGTCACCATCCAAGTCCATTTGGGACTCTCTGAAAAATTAAACTCTTAAAAGCATAATGAAGGAGACGAGCTCAAAATAGGCAGAAAGAAAGAGACAAGAAGATATATTTGACATCTGCTTGAATTTTTAAAGCCTTTAGGATGGCATGAAAGTTGCATGGGGAGAGAGAGATGATTGTGCAGACAACAGACCAAGACTAAAATCCTGGTTTTAAATTCACGGATCAGTTGGAGCCCTCTCAGAAAACCCCACATTCGAGTTCAAAAACACACCCACAACAAAACCAGTCCCATTGCTAAGGCTGGGTTTAAACTCTTCATTAATGCCCAGAGCAGCTGGGGCTGCCCCTGGATCCCTGGCAGTGCCCAAGGCCAGGCTGGACAATGGGGCTGGGAGCAGCCTGGGACACTGGGAGGTGTCCCTGCCCTTGGAACTGGGGGTGGAATTGGATGAACTTTTTAAGGTTCTTTCCCACCCAAACCAGTCTGGGATTCTGGGATTCTGGGATTCCATGATCACAATATTGCAGGCCAGGCTGAGTCTTTGCAAAACCAAGACTAAAATCAGAATTTTTCAACAAATAACTCGAAGAGCAAGGACAATGCTTTATTTTCCAGTTCAAGGGAAAGCTGGAGGGCAGCACTTAGAGCCCCTGCACTGGAGATCAAACAGGTTCTGGTTGTACATAAAATATTTTATCCCACACTTCCACCTTTGTACCGACCCCTGGGAAACAAAGCACTCAACTGAATGAAAACAAATCCAGTGAGGAAATAAATTACAAGGAAGCTGAGAATAAAGAGTGAAATCCATTACATTTTTATTCTGTGTCGGTTGTTTCTCCAGGTACTGCACACACCTGAGCTAGGAGATACCATGGACCATCTGCTGAAGTGTTTAGGGATAGAATCAGAAAATCATGGAATGGTTTGGGTGGGACGGGACCTCAAAGCCCATCCCACCCCCTGCCATGGGCAGGGACACCTCCCACTGTCCCAGGCTGCTCCCAGCCCCAATGTCCAGCCTGGCCTTGGGCACTGCCAGGGATCCAGGGGCAGCCACAGCTGCTCTGGGAATTCCATCCCAGCCCCTCCCCACCTTCCAAGGAACAATTACTTCCCAATATCCCACCTAAATTTCCTCTCTGTCAGTCTGAACCCATTCCCCCTTGTTCTGGCACTCCAGTTCCTGTTGCAGGGTCCCTCTCCAGTTTCCCTCCAGCCCCTTCAGGCCCTGGATGGGACCGTGGAGTCTCCCCACAAATTTCTCTTCTCCAGGCTGAACAACTCCAATTTTAACAATTTAAAGCTGTTTTGGATTAAGCTGGCTGATGTGCTTTGAAGCAAAACTCAAGGTACTTTCATATTGCTTTAATAATCCACAGATAATGCAGCATCCTTTTCCTTCAAGTTCAGAAATTAGAACTCCAGAAACATAAAGCAGTGAAGCAGCCATTAAGTTAATAAAGTTAATAAATAGGTGAAAGCACGTCAATAAATTAATCAAAGCACACATAGGAAGTTTAAGGAAGTATGCTTATGCTTTTGATCAGAAATAACTCTTTTAAAAATGAGTAGTGAAACAGCAGGAACAACAGCGAGTCTTCCCCAGGCATCCAACATCCTTGCAAGAGGCCTAAAAATCCCCTCCCAGGCTCCTTCTCAGGAGCTTCCCGAGGAGCTGGGAGCTCATTAAAAGGAAGGGAAACCAGATTAATGAAGGTGTGAAGTGTGTGAGGGCCCCATGAGCACCACAGGACTCCCAGCTGGAGGCAAAGAAAGAGCGTGCGGGGCTTTGGCAGGGAAAGGCTGGAAAAATGCTGGGAAAGGCAGGAGATCACTCAGAATAAAGAGCCAGCCTGCACATCCCAGCCACTTCCAGGGGAACATGAAAGGCTGCCTGAGCCCCAGAACAGGCAGCTGGCTGAAAAACAAACAAGGTCTTGCCAGTCCCAGGGTGCAATGGGCACTCATTTATTGTCCTCATTAGGGAGAAGCTCCCACGGTTATTGGTGGGGGGATTAATTGACTTCCAGGTGCTCAGTACAGAAGAACTGGGCAGGCCAAAAAGGCACAACCCCAAGCCCACCTCACAGCTCTGAGCAGAAATATGAATGAATTTAACAAAAGCTCTTTCAGACAGAGCCGTGATGGTGAGCCTGCCATGATCAAGGCAGAAAAGCCCTCAAAAAAAGCTCAGAGAGAATAAGGTAGCAGCAGAAACCTCATTTTTTTTTTGCCCCTTCTTTTGTGTTCCCCATGGAAACACAGCAGCACCTTCTCCACCTCTCCTTCTCCATGGCCAGCAGGTCCTGCAAAAACTCGTGGCCTTCAGAGATGTTAGGGATGGAACAAAGCAAATAGAGTCCCATTTGTGCCAGGGGGTTTTAGGCTCCTGCTGAGGATTGGGAATAAAAGAAAAGGCTGGTATTTTAAATTAATGTCTTGAAATGGTGCTTCATAATTCAGGAGTGCAGTTGCATTCAAAAATCCAAACTGGATTTTCAGGCACCTGCTCAAGCATTGAATTCACCATCCCACGATCCCATAGAAGGATTAGGGAGGAATTTACAACTGAGATGCAAAATATGCATTTGGGACTTTCAAGAATTAAAAAAAAAAAACAAAAACCAAAACACCAAAACCCAAATAAACATGACTTTAAAGTACAAGTAATATATTTTCCAAAGTTTTGTATGTATTTTGTTTTCTTGAAATTATTTTAAGATGTCCAGGAATGCCAGGCTTCCAACAGAAGGGTATGGACAGCGTGGAATTCTTTTTAAAGCCAGGGAACAATAATAATTGTTGCACAGCTGATACCAAGGAATTAAAAAAAATCAGATTTTCTACCTTTTCCTTCTACCTGAGATGCAAAGCAGAATTTGCCAACCATGGATACTTAAGGAAAACTTCCTTTGGGGAAGACGAGAAGGAAAAGAGTGGAAATGGCACATTTTGGGAGTTAGAATAACACGATTTTCTGCTCAGAGCTGCCTTTTTCATTTGTGGGGTGTTTATGGTATATTTTGGGGTGTTTTGTGGTGTATTTTGGGGTTTTTTTGCTTGTTACCATGAAAATAATTTTGTTCTAGGAAACTGAAAGCCAGTTAACCTTCCTCAGCTAGGAAGGTTCTTTTCTGAACAGGTATTTAATTCCCAAGAGGTGCCTTTTATATGACTGAAGCGACCAGACCATGAACCAGCTCCAGGTTCACTCCAGGGACGCTGCTGGGATGATTCACAACCACCTGAGTTCCCACCAGAGACATCCCTGGGGCTCAGGGACAGAGGCCACCACACGGGCAGAAGCAAACATTGGAAAATACTGCAAAGGATAAAACTGCATGGGAAGCAAGAGTTCCCAAAGTTTTGTTTGGATTTGCTGAGGTGAGCTCAAGAAATCCACTGAGAGGAGGGACAAAAACCTACACTGTCAATTTTTTATTGAGTCAAACACAGCAAAACATTTTCTACCCACCAGCCACACTGAAGATGGAGTTGCTGAGGCCCTGAGACTTCCAGAAAATTAAACCAGAGAGACCTGGAGCTCCTGGAGCATCTCAGTGCCCAGGAAAGGCTGAGGGAGCTGGGGCTGCTGCACAACTGGGCGCACACAATGCTGTGCCCTGGGCTCTGGGATGGCCCTGCTGGAGCACGGAGGTGACACCAGGTGCCCTCTGGGCTCCCTTCCATCCTGCCCCAACCTGGGATCCTGTATCAGCACAATCAGTTCCCGCTGGACATTTCACACCAATATTTGACACCTTGAAAATTGTTGTTTTTACAGGAAGCTGTAACTGTGGCCGGTGGACTTCAGATAAAAGTCTCAGCACCTTCCACCTGCATCATTGTCACAGCTCAGCTGAGGAATTTGCTGCTGAACTCTCATCCCACTGGAAAACAAGGCTGAGGAGCTCTTCTCCAGATGGAAAATATCACTAAAGCAATACACAGTGCCCCTGGTGCCATCCAGAAGCCCTTCCCAGGGAGCCCTGCACTATTAAACCAACAAAGTCCATGATGAATTGACGAATCATTTTGGTCACACTGCTTCTCCTTGTGCTTTCCTGAGGTTGGAATACGAGCTGTAAATGGGAAATGAGCTGAGTTCTCTCCACGCTGTGCAAAACTGCCTGAGCCTTTGCCAACACTCGGCACTAAAACAGCAGGGAGAGCTGCAGAACCATCCCAGCCTCACTCCTTGCTGCTGCCTCAGCTGCTCTGCCAGCGCAGTGAGGGCTGTGACAAAACACTAACGAGCAGAAATCCATCACAGAGCACTTGCATGGCAGCAGAACGTGGGGAACACTTCTGTGGAGTTACCCAGCCGCAAAGGAAGTCAATCCAAACGGCAGGAATCACGCTCCAGATGCAGGAGGTACCACCAAAACCTCGTCACCAGTCAAACCATGTCACATCGAATCTCCCATTTGTAGGATCTCACCCTTCTCTGTCTTTTCTTGCCTTCCTGCTGGCAGCTACACATTCCTGCCTTTGATCAGCCCCAGGGGAGGCAGAGCTGCCCATCAGGAGCCTGCAGGGATTCCTGTGCTGCTCTGATGTGGCACAGAGTTGTCCAGGAATCCCGGGGGAAAGGGATCTCCAGGCCCTCCTCACTGTCACAACACAGGAACCCACATTTTGGGCTGAGACCTCAACTGAATGCCAAGATATCAGAAGAAAACCCCAAGCACGGATTTAAAACACACTCTGAAGCTGAAAGAGAATAAATTCTCTGCATAAAATTGTTTGATTAAGTTGTCACGGGAGTTGAAGGGGTTTATACAGCAAAAATTCTGGGCCTGGAAATGCTTCCCAAAAAAGGGCACAACGACTTGAGGAAACCAAGTCTACATTGCTCCACCCCAGAGATTTACAGCTAATTCTCCTCATTTGTGCTCCTTAGAATTATAGAATATGTAAGGTTGAAAAAGATCTGTGGGTCATCCAGTCCATCCATCAATCCAGCACCACCAATCCATGTCCTCCAGTGCCACATCCACACCTTTTTTTAACCCCTCCAGGGATCCAGGGGCAGCCCCAGCTGCTCTGGGCACCCTGTGCCAGGGCCTGCCCACCCTCCCAGGGAACAATTCCTGCCCAACATCCCATCCAGCCCTGCCCTCTGGCACTGGGAAGCCAGCCTGTGTCCTGGCTCTCTATCCTTTGTCCAAAGTCTCTCTCCATCTTTCCTGCAGCTCCTTCAGGTCCTGGAAGGCCACAGTGAGGTCACCCCAAAGCTTCTCCTCTCCAGGCTGAACACTCCCAGCTCTCCCAGCCTTTCCTCCCAGCAGAGCAGCTCCATCCCTCTGCTCATCCTGGAGCCTCCTCTGGGCTCTCTCCAGCAGCTCCAGGTCCCTCCCAGCACCGGAACCCCAAAAGTGATCTGCAAATTTAAAACTTTTCTCTTTATTTTTTTTCAGGAGTTCCCCTTCATTTCCAGAAGCCACAGTGGGCAATTTATGCAGTCAGTACCTGTGACCTGACCTCTCCTGTCCTCTCTGGGGATAAAAAAGTGTTTTAGTGACCAATGGGGAAAAATTAAGACACAGGATTAATTACTCAGTTCACCTCCTTCCTAAACTCAGCACTAAATTATCAAAGAGCTTTTAGCACCTGGTTTAGCTGCTCAATCCAAGCCACGGCTGCTCCACTCTTGGGCTTCTGTCGTGCCCCATGTTTTTGCAGTTTCTTGAAATGAAAACTGTAAAATTCAAATATCCTGGCAGCTCCAGTTGTTAACAGAGTAAGCTGTCAGAGAACACAATTCCTTTCATTTATTTGTAAAAACAAGCCACTTTTGAGGGGAAAAAAACCCACATTTGGAAAGAGCAGCAGGAGAGCATAATGAACCCAAGCTCAGAGGAAAACAGACTATTTTTGTCAGTGATGTCTCCCAGGAACAGCAGGGCCAGGCAAGAATTGAATTTCATCAGGATCTGATTGCAGTGCTTACTAAATTGCTTTTTGTGTATCTGACATGCTCGATAAGAAGTGGCCGCAGCAGTGTCTGTGCAGGGGACTCAATGAAATGCATTATGCACCAGGCCTCCTGCCTCAGCACAGCCACGGCTCAGCCCAGAGCTTCTCCTCCTCCCAAGGTGATGCCTGGCATTAAAGAACAATAAACATTTCTTGTTTGACTTCTGGTTTTTCTCCCATCCAGCTGCAGAATCCATTTCCTTGATTATTCCTCAAATTCTTGGTGGCGGGCTTCTTATTATCCCGATTTGTGTGCAGAGGAGGAAGCTGGAAAGCCTAAGACAGGCACCTACATCTCCCCAAAAATCAGGAAATACTTAATGACCGCTCAGCACCACCATAACAACTTCCAGATTATTTTTATTTTCATTTCTAAGACTAATTTCTTGGCAGTATAAAAAAAAGAAAAAAATCCTTGAAATATTAACCTGATTTTTTTTTCCTTACAAATGCTATTTCTCATGGAGGGATAAATCTCTGTATCATATATCTATATCTATATTTACATTTCCCTTTCTAAGGACAACAGGCTGCTGGCTTCTCCATGCCTTTAAAAAAATTATCCACACAATAATACACCAGAAAAGGCACAAGAAGTTACAAGCAAATAATAAAAGAAGAGAAAGATTTGGTGGGAAAATATAACCAGTACCACTGGGGGGATCTTTCTCATTTTCAGCTGTATGAAACTAGGAAAAAAAAACCCAACAAAACACCCCAAAAAGAGTAATTCATTTGAAATCCAAAAAATAAAAGAGAAATATCAAGATGAGTAAGTCAGTTTTTCACCCAGGCCCTTTATCGCTTGGCTGACTCCCTTTACACAGAGATTATATTACAATAATGTTGGTGGCTCCTTCTCCCTACACTTCATCTCCCTGCAGAGATTCTGGCATTTCCTCACCTCCAGGAACAGAGGTCCAGAGTCTCAGAGCAGTGGGAATTTCAGATGGCTGAGACTGGAGGGAGACATTTGGGGTCAGCAAAACCCCCCTGCAGTCCCCAGTCTCTGCTTGAAGAACATTTTCATTTTCTGCACTGATTTCCCTCTCTTTTGGGTACTCAATTTCTCTAGCCCAGGAGTGGGAATGTCACCTTGCTCCTTAATTCCAGCTGTATCCTCCACTGTCCTCTCCTCATCTAAGTTTGCCACCCTGCCAGAGAAGGAATTTTAGGGAGATATTTAGCTACAAATTCTGCCTCACCATTATAAAATCCATTCATACTTCAGTGGCACTTTCAGATGGAAGGTTATAGGGAAATAAAATGGGTTTTCCCCAGTAAATTTGGGACGTATTTTCAATAAATGTGTGGGTGTAACAGGTGCCTGTACACACCTCACCTGCAGCACTCACATCCTTCATCCTTAAGCTCATCCTCACTTCTTTTTAGGGTGAAATTGGGAAATATGGTGTTTCATTAAATGCTTTTCTTTCCCAGTCGCAGGACAAAAAGCAGGAATTCTTTAGCAAGCTCACCCCAGCACTGCTGTGCTGCCCAGGGTACTGACCTGGAGCCAAATGCAGATTTTCTCCCCTCAGGAGAGGGCATTCTGCTCACCAGGAATTCCCTTGTTCTCCACAGGAAAGACCTCTGGGATTCAAGGAATGTGTTCCACAGCACCATTACCAATAACACAGAGCAGAGGCAAACATGAGTGTCCTGGGAATGGGCATTTCCCTTTCCTTTCCTTTCCTTTCCTTTCCTTTCCTTTCCTTTCCTTTCCTTTCCTTTCCTTTCCTTTCCTTTCCTTTCCTTTCCTTTCCTTTCCTTTCCTT